>JAPEUT010000123.1:0-74554 GCA_027946375.1 Neodidymelliopsis sp. IMI 364377
GGAGGATAGGAGGCGGGAGGTCGATGTTCTCTGCTGCTTTTCGAGATAGCTGGCGCGCGAAGTCGGATGCATGCCACCATTCTAGAAACTTGAGGGCGAAGATGCTGGTGGGGAGGAGGATCTTCAGACTGCTGAGGAGGCGGGGCTGCACGGCTCGGGCGAGGTTGCGAGGCGACAGGATGCTGGCTCCCTCGCCTGGCCGGGCGGGAGCTGATTTACGCGGCTGGCTGAGCATGTTGATGGCGGCGTGGTCTGCAGCACCCAGACGGCGTATGCGGGTGCCAATGATCCACAGGAAGGGGGAGTGGTATTTTGTGCTGTCGAACAGGTAGGCCATGTTGAAGATGAGGAGGGAGAAGTAGTATGCGGCGTTGACGCTGGGGTACATGTTCCGCAAGAACCACTTGTACCAGAACATCAGCCGCTGTTTTATGCCTGCGTGGCTCGGCAGGGTGTCGCGCTCGCGGCTGTAGCCTGGGCCGAGCAGGTTGGCGTGTGCGGCGTGGATGTCGTAGCTCTCGTCCAACTTGCGCTTCAGCCACGGCAGGCCGACCAGGACGGCGAGGTTCTTCCACACGTCGGGCGTGCTCAGCTTCACGGCGTCTCGCACAGCGTCGGAAGCGCCCAGCTGAGCGCGGGGGATCTCGCCGCCGCGGACACGCAGGACGCGGGCGCGCTTCATCGAGTAGAAGTTCTCGGTGAAGGAGCCGCCGTAGGTGCGCAGGAAATGGCGCTCGACGAGCAGCATGAGCAGGGCGTAGACCTCGTCGAAGGAATTCAGCACGGGCAGCAGGTAGCGCGGGTAGCGCGGGGTGGCGATGGCGAGCAGATAGCGCAGTGAAGGGGGCAGCAGGGCCGAGAGCTGTTGTTCCGAGAGGAGTTCGAAGAGCGAGGGCTTGAGGTCGTCGACGCCCGACTGGAGCGTTGGTAGGAACTCCATGGTGGTGTGTTATTGGGGCGAGGGCATTGGATGTGGGTTGTTGTCGAGTGTCGAGTGTCGACGTGTCGTGGGGAGTGTCAAGGTGTTGTGGGGAGTGTCGAGGTAGTATGTGGAGTCGGCGAGAGTGAATGTCGGGGAATGGATGCGATGCGATGACGGGCCGAGGCATGCAGCTCGGGTGGGTCGTGGGTCGTGGGTCGCGTACAGCTGCTGTCGTCGCGTCGGCGTCACACGTCACAAGCTCTCCGCCAGAGCTCAACACCAACGTTCACAACCAGCATGGACGCCATGATGAAGCCCATAGACCACGCCCGCTGTCGGGAGCTGGCCCATCCCGACATTGTCAACTTTGCCGTCTCTGTGTAGGTTGGAGAGTTGGACCTTGATCTTACTCACGTTTGACCTACTCACGTCTGACCCAGCTAACCACCCACAGCTTCATCGTCGTCGGCATCCTCGTCTCCTACCTCCCCCAGCACTACAAGATCATCTCACGCCGCTCGTCACGTGGCCTGAGTCCGCTGTTCGTCCTGCTAGGCACCGTCTCCGGCACCGCCAGCATCGCCAACATCATCACCCTGCCAGAGAGCACGCGCGACATGGCCTGCTGCAAGGAAATCGGCCGCTTCCCCTGTGCCGCCGCCATGCTGGGTGTCGCCCAGATTGGCGTCCAGTGGACCTGCTTCTTCTTCATGCACGTCTCTCTCTCCTCTCACCCTGTTCGACACACAAACTAACACGCCCCAGCATGCTCCTGTTCCTCGTCTTCTTCCCCCGCGCCCCCATCCCCGGCATTGATCAGGACGCTGAAGACTCGGACGCCTCCAACATGCCCACCTGGAAAGAAGCCGTCCTCGTCCTCGCCGTCTCCCTGGCCTTTTTCGTAGTCGCCTTCATTGGCTCCGTCGTCTTCGTCTACGCCGCCCCGTCTCACCTCCGTGCCTGGGCAAACTTCCTCGGTCTGCTGGCCACGGGTCTGGCTGCCATACAATACATACCCCAGATCATCACCACCTGGCGCCTGCAGGAGACAGGCAGTTTGTCCGTGCTGATGATGTGCATCCAGACCCCAGGGAGCTTTGTCTTTGCAGCCAGCCTGTACGCCAGACTGGGCAAGGGAGGCTGGAGTGCGTGGGGACTGTTCATATTCACCGGCTGTTTGCAGGGCTGCTTGCTGGCTATGAGTCTGGCCTTCTTGTGGCGGGACAGGAAGGAGCAGAAGCGCTTGGAGCAGGAAGCGAGCGCGAATGGCGACAGTGAGCGCACGCCATTGCTAGTGACGGAGGATGTTAGCTAGAAACAACTTCGTACAATACTTTTATATCAAGTCGGCTGCTTCCCACAGCCTAATCATCAAGCGGGTCTGGCCATGCGTCGCACGAGCTTGTGCAACCTGGAGCCACGTGCATGCCCTGTCGAATGTCGATGGACTTGCGACACCTCAAACCGTCACGACTCACGACTCAGACCATCTCCAGTCGACTGCCAATTCTGCTCAACCAAATCGCCATCGTGGTTTGCACAGCACGCTTTCCTAACTCACCGCCTCTTCCACATCTACAACCTCACCACATCTGCAACCTCACACAGTCACGCCTGCAGCTTCGTGTCGAACAACATGAAGCCATCAGCCAATTGCAGGGTCGGACAAAATACAAAAGGGCGCGGCTAACTTCAACAACGCTAGCTGGCCGCCGCTTGGAGCTACCGCTCTCGGTGATTTGCGGGTCAATGCGAACTCGACGGGACTGGACACGCTCTTTGGCATCAGTCTAGTCTCCACCTCTGAATTCTTAAAAGACCCTGGCCCGCCTGCGATCCTGCATCTTCAAGCAATTGCCCTCCGGTACGACGTCAGTCCGTCAAGAGTGGGAAGCCAGAGGCCGCGGATTCAAACAAACATGGCCCCACCATCGCCATCCGCGCGCACCGGCCAGCCAAATGGTGTCAATGAGTTTGCAAACGATGTTGCCGCGCAGATGGAGGGCTTTGCACACGCCACAGACATTGCTGAAGAGGCAATTGCACGGGACCTGGAGGAAGACGACTCAGCCTCCGAACCTGAAGACACCGATGGCGACGACGAATCTTCTTCTGGCTCTTCAACCATCCGCCAGTACTCCATGATTAACTCCTACCGCCGCCCATCGTACGTCAACCCCGGAGCACGATCCACAGCCATTGTATCTTCCAGCGTACCAGAGAGATCTTTCCTGTCCACCTCGGCCAAAAAGCACAATTACCTCTCCAAGAAAGAGCGGGAAGCTGTAAGAGAAGATGAACGGAGTTTGCTCCGTGACAACAATCTGCTTCTCCCCAAGCACCCGCGATCAGGAAGCGTAGGACCGGCAGCCAGGATAGGCCCTAGGACGTCCTTCTCCATTCTTCGAAAAGTTCGCAGCTCGCCTGATGAGGAGTCTGGCGATCACGAGGATGCATCTGAAGGTGACGCCCTTCTCGGAGACGGAGGCGACCCAGATCAACCGTATGGAGGCCTCGACTCACCCAAGACAATCAACAAAAAATGGAATGAAGCAGTCGCAGCCGGAAAGATCAACACAAGCTGGAAGCGAGAGACCAAGGTCCTGACCAAGAGTTCTGCACCCATGATCCTCACCTTTCTCCTTCAGTATAGTCTTCCTGTAGCCAGTGTCTTCACTGTCGGCCACATTGGCAAGACTGAATTGGGTGCCGTGTCGCTCGCATCAATGACCGCCTCCATAACTGGATACGCAGTGTATCAAGGGCTCGCCACCTCCCTCGACACACTCTGCGCGCAGGCCTATGGTTCTGGCCGTCCGCACCTCGTAGGCCTGCAACTGCAGCGTATGCTCGCCTTCCTCATGCTCATCACGATCCCCATCGCCATAATCTGGGCTTTTGGCACGCAGATCCTCTCCCTCATCGTCCCGGAGCCGGAAACGGCGCGCCTTGCAGGTCTCTACCTGCGCGTGCTCATCCTCGGTGCACCTGGCTATGCCGCCTTCGAGTCCGGCAAACGCTACGTCCAAGCTCAGGGCCTATTTAGCATCAACATGTACATCCTGCTTGTCTGCGCCCCACTCAACGCTTTCCTCAACTGGCTGTTCGTCTGGCATCTGGGCTGGGGCTTCGTCGGCGCTCCCATTGCCGTCGTCATCACCGAGAACATTCTTCCTATCGCTCTCTTCCTCTACGTCCGCTTCATCGACGGCTACCAATGCTGGGGCGGCTTCGACCGACGCGCCCTCAGAAACTGGACCCCGATGATCAAGCTCGCCCTCCCAGGACTCATCATGGTGCTCGCCGAATTCCTCGCCTTCGAAGTGCTAACCCTCAGCTCCAGCTGGCTCGGCGAAACCGAGCTCGCCGCCCAATCCATCCTCGGCAGCATCACGGGAATCACCTTCCAGATCCCCTTCCCTATGAGCGTGGCAGCCTCGACTCGCATCGCGAACCTCATTGGCGCCACCCTCGCCGTGCCTGCCAAAACCGCCGCAAAAGTCGCAGTCGTCGCTTCCATCATCGTCGGCTTCGGGAACCTGCTCCTCCTCAGTTTACTCCGCAATCAGATCCCCCGTCTCTTCACCCCAGACGAAGATGTAATCGACCTCGTTGCCAAACTACTCCCCGTGTGCGCGACATTTCAGGTCTTCGACGCCCTGGCCGCCAACTGCAACGGTATCCTGCGCGGTCTCGGACGTCAAGAAATCGGCGGCTATGTAGGTCTGCTCGCCTACTATGCCATTGGCATGCCGATTAGTTTTGCCACGTGTTTTGGCGCGGGGTGGGGACTGTACGGACTGTGGACTGGGCCGGCAGTGGCGCTGGGGGTTGTGTCGTTGATCGAAAGTATTTTCATCTACAGGACGAGTTGGGACAGGGCGGTTGAGGCAGCCAAGGTGCGGAATGCGGCGAATTAGGTGTGGGAGGGTTTTGTAGAATTTACCTACCACTATCAGGGAAACTATGCTTTCACCTGAATATATACATATCATGTAGTGGAACATCTTAATCTCACTCTCTTTGACATCCTATTCCTATCCCTGTCTCACAATCAGCTTCCCATAATCCTCATCACAGCCTTCGTCGACAAATACCAATGCAAACACCGCCATCGAAGCAGCAACAGTAACAACAACCATGAATCCCCTGGTTCAACCCAATCAACAACAACTGATGAACACTGCTACCACCTAATCACCAAAGGACCTCAAAAAAAAATCCCATCCATGTTCCAAAATCCATCCGCAGGGCCCAGCCACCTCACCTGCCCATTACGGTCAGCACCACGGATTAAGATATGCAACATGTGCATCTCTAGCTACTGTGTTCCAGAGTCCAGACACCAGATGCCTACCAACTACGATTCCTGGGTATCTGGAAGGACTGTGGCACGGCAGATTTACGGCGCGGACAAGTCGTATGATTATATGCTTTTATGAAACTTACACGACTTCTCTTGAACAGATGCACGGGTGTTGGAAGTTGTGGTGCACATATGTGGTTAGTAACCCCGGACATCCATGGCACGGATCTAGCTTGTCAGCATCTCAACGTGAGAAAAAGCGACATGATGGGATTTATACGCAGCCATCCTTTTAAAAACGAACTCATCTACTATCTCTACACAACAACTATTTATTTGTTTGTTAAATAGTTCCCTCCAGCAAAAATAAACGAAATAAAGACAGCTCAAGCAAATACCCAAGGGAAAGGTTTCTTGATTAGGTACTTGACCGTCTGTCTTATCATCAGGATTCCACCACTTTGCCTAATCGAGAGGGATTCCTTATCTTCTCACCACGTACTGTAGAACATGAGCTTTCTAGACTTCTACTTTACCTCATCTTACCTGTTTCCTTCCAGACCCGACCTCGGTCCACAGGGTTTTCAATCCCACTTGGTCTGCACACGTGTAGTGTTGAAGCGGCTGGAATTCTTCCGCATCCTTTCTCTCGCAAACCCGATGCGATCTAGGACCCTCCAACTCACTTTGCGGGAATCCAGCACTCGCCATGGTCTAAACTAATTTAACGCGCGAATCCTTCGGCGCAGCCGTAGATCCGGGTTGGAGGGCTCAACGTGGGAGAGGGAAAGCGTGAGGAAGGGACGGGGGGCTTATCGGCGCCAAGGAGGGGGGATGGTGCTGGATGCAGTTTGGGATGGTGTTTTGAGGGATTCTTGATAGCGTGGGTTATGGTCGCGCGGGAAATTGGCGGGTGCGAATGAGGAAGTGCTGGGGTGGTTTGGTATATAGGAGGGAAGAGACGTCCTGCCCCTGCGAGTTTTGTGTTGGCTTTTCCTTTCTCGAGACAGGTTTTTTGGTTGGTGAAATATTAGAAGTGTTTGATATCATGGATGCTCCTGTGGCTGTGAGTGTGGTCTACTTCTTTCTTTTAACATGACCACAGGCTATGAAATGCTTCAGTACATACTGACACTGCCATAGCCCGAATTCGACGAGTCGAAGCCCAATGGCGGTAACCCCGATATCGAAAATGTAAATACCCAATACCAGGGACTCGAGTTCCACTACCTCTACCTCATCGTCATGTCGTTCCTGGTCTGGCTCATCATCCCCGGCATTGCGTTCCTGTATGCGGGTCTTGCGCGGCGCAAGTCTGCGCTCTCGCTTCTGTTTCAGTCCCTCGCGGTCATGGGAGTGTGAGTACAATCCCTACCCCAAAAAACCAACGTGATAACAAGCACTGACACAACCCAAGCGTCTGCTTCCAGTGGCTATTCTGGGGCTACTCCCTCGCCTACTCGCGCACCGCCAGTCCCTTCATCGGCAACATGGAGTACTTCGGCTTGAAGAACGTCATGTCTGCTCCTTCGCCTGGCTCCGCCCTCCTCCCCGAGATCGTCTTCTGCTTCTACCAGATGCTGTTCTGCGCTGTCACTGTTCAGCTAGTAATCGGCGGATCTTTCGAACGTGGTCGTATTATGCCATCTATGATCTTTGCTTTCTGCTGGTCGACTGTGGTTTACTGTCCCATAGCGTGTTGGACATGGAACTCCAATGGCTGGCTATTCAACCTCCCCAGTCTTGACTTTGCTGTAAGATCTACTCAATTCATACTTCTCCAGCATACACTGACTATCCGACAGGGTGGTGGTCCCGTCCACATTGCCTCAGGCTGGTCAGCTCTTGCCTACGCCTTTGTGCTTGGAAAGCGCCTGCCAAAGGGCGAGAAGATCCACAGCCGCGCCCACAACCCCACTCTTGTCTTCATCGGCACAGTCTTCATCTGGTTCGGGTGGTACGGATTCAACGGCGGTTCTGCGCTCAACGGAACAGTGCGGTCCATGCTGGCTGCCTTCAACACCAATACGGCCGCGTGCTTCGGTGTCCTCGGATGGGTCATCGTCGACTACATCCGCACGAGGGGCCACTTCTCCGTCGTCGGTGCCTGCTCCGGCGCCATCGCTGGTCTCGTCGGTATCACGCCCGCAGCTGGCTTCGTCTCCGTCTGGATCGCAGCACTGATCGGCTTCCTCACGGGCGTTGTCTGCGCTCTCTGCCACAACCTCGACAAATGGATCAAAATCGACGAGGGCATGGATGTCTTCAAGCTGCACGGCATCGGCGGCATGGTCGGTTCCTTCTTAACCGGTCTCTTTGCACAGTCCTGGGTCTACGACCTCGATGGCATGGGCCCCTACGACGCTCTGGGCGCCATAGACGGCCACGGCATCCAGGTGGGCTACCAGCTCGCCGAGATCTGTGCCGTGGCTTCGTACTCCTTCACCGTCTCGTGCATCTTGCTGTATGCACTCAAGTTCATCCCTTTCCTGCACCTTCGTGTCAGCGAGGAGGCGGAGATGATGGGGCTAGACTTGGATCAATTCTTTGAGGAGGAGATTGGTGATTGGAGTATCGTGCATCAGAACTCCTATACTGCTAATGTGAGCAGTGCGAGCAGCCATGTTAACCATGAGCCTGCGAGGCCGAAGGAGAGTAGTTGAGATGCGCTTGGAGCGCGGTAGAGACAACTGCAGTCGAAGCACTCACTGTTTCTATATTTCTCGTCACACCTCTTTCAGTGACACAAAAAGCCGTTCATTGTCAAATTGCATCTAGTTCTCAGTAAACATAATCCACATTCTTCTTTCTCTACTCATCTTCCCCCAGCACCTGAGCACCCTTCTGGTCCAGTACAATCTACAACATAGCGGTATTGTTCCAACCCCGTGGGTGTCATCAGTGAAGAGAAGTGTACTATGCGAACCGAGTATCCTGAGACATGCAGCAGCCAGATACCATGATGCGGCACGAGCTTACGAGCTTACGCAGAAATTGGATCTGAATCTCGAGGGGCGAGCTGAGTCATGAGCGAGGATGAAGTGAGTTTTAGAGCAGTGAAGAAATAGACTTGGTCATCATTCGCAGGATCACGATGAGTGGGGGAAAGAGAGAGGCGCGCAGGGGATTTATTTATACATGGATGCATCAGTTGTGGGTTCTCTGATCATCAGGTATGAGGAGTTTTTTTGCAAGGCATTTTTATCCGACAAGTTTTTTTATGCTTTTAATTCTGTGTGACCTTTCCTCCACTGGTCTCCTATGTCCTAGTCACGCGTCCACAGGTCATATCCCCCAGACGTCCCTCACCTTTATTCTTCCCCTGATCACTTTCCATTCCCTCGGCTTATCTCTTTCTTGTATTCATCCCAATGTCACAAAAGGTCTATGCCTTGTCCTACCCGTTAACCTGATAGAGTAGAACTTCCTCTTTCCGCCTCCAGTGCGACAGAAGGGTATAGCAATACTGCTTTCATTAACCTAGCAACTGTTTTCTACACCATCAATGGCACTAAAATCATGAGTTTGATTAAAAAAGCCAGTTTGAAGGAGAAGCCTTTGTCTCCTAAGCGCGAGCCGCTCGAAGACGCGCTTGACCCAATAGGTGGAAATGGGATGTAGAAGTAAGGTGGAACTATCAAGTGGTTTGTAGCCAACACTGACTTTGTACTGGGCGTGTGTGGACGTGCCGTGGACCAAGACAGAAAGCTGGTGGGTGATGGTGAAGCTGGTGGGTCTGCGGATGGAGTGCTGTCATATGGTGGCGCGACAGACGAAGTTGTAAACATCTGCATCATCGAACTTGTGGCAGGAATATGGTGTCCAGTCATCGCCGGGACAGATGCAACAGAATCGTCATCGCTGGCTAGTGATGACCCCGTAGGAACGGACGAAGGTGTTAACGCAACCACAGTGGTTCCAAACACGGCTAACGTCGACGACGAATCTTCGAGTGTTGTCGTATGTGTCGGCTGTATTGAATACGGCAGTGTTACAGTATTGTATACATTAGGCACGATCGTCTTGGTATGTCCGGTAAAGTTGTAGCCTGTAGCCGTTACACTGTGGGTAAAAGTATTTGCAGTAGCCTCAGAAGCGGCTGCTAGCTCAGAAATGGTTGGCAGCGTTGACAGTGTCGGAAGTGTGTTTGGATTCAAGGATTGGGTTAGCGGTGTTGCTCAGACGATCAACTGTAAGCGAATTGAGTGAAGCCGAGACTTCGAAAGTTGATATTGAATGAGTTGAAGAGAGCGGTGGAGGTACAGCACGTTCTCTACTTGAGCTCGACAAGTGAGTAGTAGTGTTACTCGAGTGTGAGGATGGGGGCTCTGTGGGGGGAAATGAGGGATTAGAGGTTCTAGCATCCGTCAACGACTCGTTGAACGTGCCCCTGCTGCGCGAAGGTTCTGGGTTCCACTTAGAGGGGTATGTCGTTGTTGTGACATGCGCGCCGGTGACCGTGATGTTAGCGGCTGCTGTTGTAGCTTCAGGTAACTGCTGAGAGAATGCAGTGACTGGTGAGGAATGCTTGATGGTGGTTACCGGGAACGAACATTTGGTAGGATAGCAAGGATGTGCATCGCTGAACCAGAAAGGTGGGCCAATAGATGTACCAGGTACTGCCGCAGACTCGTCTTGAGTTGAGGATAGTTCTTTAGTAGAGTTTGTCGAAAGCGATTCTGTCGTGATCAGGGAGGCAGTCTCAAGTGAAGAAGTCATTGTTGCCGGGATTGCTGAGGATACGCTAGCCGAAGAAGACGACAAAGCTGTTGGCACAGCAGTAGTCAAGTGTTTTGTAGTTGACGAAGCCACAGACGTGTGATGCGTAGTGAAGGGAGTAATCTCGGATGACGTTTTTGCAGACACCGTAGACGATTCTACAGCGGTAGTACTCATCCCACACCACCACTCAGGACACGGAGACTCAGCATACGGAACCTCGGGATGAGCTTTATACATGCCCAGCACATATATCTTCGGCCGTTGATCAACCGTAATCTCGTCCTTCAGATAGCAAAATCCATGCAGGCCATCAATCCGAGGCGACTCGTACGAGAGACCGACGCATCCAGGAGTTGCTGCACACAGGTCGATACATTCATCGCGATTAACGACGTGGTAGTTTTGGCTGTCACCATGATAGAAGTCTAGACCACAATGCTGGATCATGCCGCGATAGCTTGAACCTTGAGGGCACGTACACCATGGCATCGTCTCGTGGGTAACGACGGAGTCGTGGATGTTAGCAGGCGACCTGCCCGTAAGTGAAGTGGGTTGAGAGGTAGAAGCAGCTGGGTTGATTAGCGCAAGAAATTCCATAGAAGTTCAAAATGAAGAGACATACAGACAGTGATGTTGTCCAGGGGTAAAGCGACTGTGCAGAAAGTGCTGCATGGCACCACCACGAAGAGGAAGACCCAGTGAACGTTGGTAATCATCTTGACAAAGGCTGGCTGCAGAGCTGTAAGCAGGAGAGTGACTGAGCGAAATGCCTCGAGAATCAAGCACCCAGCTAGGAGAGGAATGGTGATAGGAAGACAGGAGACAGTTGAGCGATAAGAAGGAAACCAGCTTTCCATGCGTGAGTCTTACCCCCAGCGACCATTGAACCTTGATTAACAATCTTCTCATGCTCCCAGATTACTGTTGATTAGCCAAGATTAAAAGTACTCAACCTGAGAGTACCAAGGTTGAAGTGTAGCGCACCCAACTATTGGATGCTGGATACTCTACCAATATAACATCGTCTATGTGCGTCTGTTAGGTAACAAAGATGCCTTCTCGCTCACACACCCGAAGCCACAAGTGACTTGATACTAGCTCCAAGCAAGACAAGCTTGCATACACGCCGCAAGAGGTACAAGACTGGACTTTACTCATCGATCTTGGTCATGTGCAGGCCAGTAGTATTGGATGCTTCTGTAAACACTCAACCAGGTGCTTTGTGCTGAACGTAGTAGAAGTAGTCGCACAGTGTGTCAGTAATTGGCGATCCTGAGGACGTTTTGATTTGAGTATGAGTGATCCTGCTGAGAAAGAACGTGAACTATAGTATGTGTTGAATTTCTGTGCAAGTCTTGTGCAGCAGTTTATACACCATGAACGATCTACCACAGCAGGATCTGTAAGATAGAGGCATGCTCAAGACCAGATGAGAGTCCAGTATCTGTTACCAAGATGCGATCTTAAGCTTTAGATTCTAGGACTGATCTTCCGACAGGTCCTCCATCGCTTGCGGAAGGATCCCTAGAAGTGGACTGCGCCGATGGAGATGCCGAGTCAGGCCGATTTCGGGTCGTTGCATTTGTAAGCTCCGTGTGCATCAGCCAAAACTTTGAGAGGTCATAGTGCCAGAATAGAAATTGCCAAAGAAGCGCAAGAGTGAGAGAAGAAACAAGTGTCCATATCAAGTCGTATCATTTAGCAAGGTATCATGATATTTGGACTGCAGTATGTCCCTTCAATATCCTGGTGAGAGCCATGTGCGCGTAAAAATGCCGCCTTTTGTGTCCGTTGCCCTCCTCTACCCAATGCTAAGCTGCCGAACGAGATCGCCTGCGGCTATGTGTTGTGCGCGCAATCTATGCGTCGACGTTGGCCTTGATGGCAGCCTCAAGAGCCTTAGGGTTGGCACCGACAACCTCGGCGACCTTGTCACCACCCTTGAAGAGGAGGAAAGTGGGCATGGCGCGAATGCCGAGTTCTTGTGCGACATCAGGGACCTCGTCGACGTCGAGCTTGTAGAAGCGCGCGTTGGGGTATGTGCTGGAGAACCTGTGAAGCATGTCAGAAGTGCGCGAGATGCATGGGTAGAGCCACTTACTTGACGACCTGGGGGGCGATGACCTTGCAAGGACCGCACCAGGTAGCGAAGCAGTCAAGGACCATGAGGCTCGACTTGTCGCCCAGCGCCTCGTCGAAGGCCGCCTTGCTGTGCTGCTGTTAGCGGTTGCCCTCGGAGACAATGACGTCGCCCAATGCATGTGAGACATTGCGACAATGGAAGACTTACGTCTGGAGGTTGTGTACGCCGGTATCAGCCATTCTGCTTGTGTTTGAGAAGAACTTTGGTGTGAAGAGGGGTCGGTATAGGTTCGCGGTGGATGTGGGGTTGATTGAAGCTGTTTGCAGACGCGCAGAGGTAAGCAGTGATCTGGTGAATCGTGACGTCGACGGGGCGAACATAGTTTATGTACAGCAAAAGAAGTGAGACAGAAATTAGACGATTGATAAGGCTCGGCTGATGGAATGGACTGGACACGAGATGCCTGCCGGTGCCGATTACAATTCCGTGACAAAGTGAACGATGCACCGCCAGATTTAGATTCGGCAAAGGCGCGCGAATCGTCAGTCCCTGCACAATAGGCAAAAAGATGCCAACTCGTGCACGCACCCAAGATGAGAAGGCGAACGCAAACAGGAAATGGGCAACTTACAAAGTCTTGCGTGTGTTAGGTCTTAGCACAAGCTGGCGGAGTTTGAAGGAAATGATGATAAATCTGAGGGGCACTGCGCGGGTGGGCTGCTGCAGCGCATGACGTGCGCGCTTGACCGAGACCACCCCCACCAAGGGTCCTGCCTTCTTCATCAGGCAGATGTCTTTCGGGTAATCGCCGTTGATACCGAGACGGTCGCCACAGTCCGTCGTCTGCATCTTGACGCTGTAAGAGGCATGTGTAGAGCCTTGTGGCTTTTCTCTCTTGTTCCTTTACCTCACCGTGCTTCCATCCAGAGCATACCTAAGAGTCAAATTTTTGCCCCACTATAGCTTCGGTATTTGCCTCATATCAACGAGGGGCTGTTTGTGCATCAGTCGCCGACGATGCCGAAAGACATCAGTAGACAGTGCTTAGATTCGAAGCAAGTGTTGAGATATCTCAAAACGGTTGTGATTGAGATACAAAGTGGCTCTAGCAAGCCACGACGGCGCGTGAGCGCAGTACGTCTCCAAGATCCAAGTATCTCCAGATATTCCCTAGATGCTACATTTTAAACCTCAAATGCACCCCATAAGACAAATTCCGTGTAGACACGCCTTCGCGTCTCTAATCGCTTGTGAACAGCCACATGTCCCAGTCCCAAAACCTGTTTTGGGGGGGGGAAGGGTAGTTTTGAGCTGCAGGGAATGAGAAGATGCAGAAGCCGAGGCCTATAGCCTGTATACTATACAATGTGGTATCACGCCCGAATACAATAACTCCTCAAATCAATTGTCAACGCCGCGCTATGCAGTCTCCCATAGACGAGCGCCTACTCTCAGCCGTCATCTGTAAGCCCATACCCGAGAGGCAAATCTTTCGTTAGTGGCGAGGACGAATCAGGAGCTGCATGTGCCAACCAGAAAAAGCAAGATGCTGTAGGTAAAGAAATCGAGAAGGAGTGGCTGGGGTGAGAGCTGTAAAGACTGACAAATACAAAGGAAAAACAAAAGGAGTGGCTTGGTGTGGCAATCATGCAGTTTTTCTGAAACGGTCCTCGACACCTCAGAATAGATCATCTACTCGTGCTGAGACAATCTGCTGTGTGAGGCTGTGCTCGATCGCTTTTGGATGTCCAAAAGCTTGGCCGAGCCGGCACTAAGATGCCGCACGTGGTGTTTTCCAAAGTCCACGCTCTTTGCACGTTGCACCGTAGCTTGCTCTGTGGAATCGTCTGACTGTGGTGAGTCCGGCTCCACATCAATATTCTTCCGGGATTCCTCGGGTGACGGCTTGTCCGCATCGAAGAAGGTAAGCAGACCTTCTGTGGATTTGACACGGACGTTACGGTGTACGACAGTCGGCTGTCGTGCAAGGCCTTCCTTGACATGCTCACTGTCTTCAGATCTTCTTGCAGACGGGGTTGGCTCGTTCTCTTCGTCTGATTCAGCAGCAGGATCGAGGGTAGCCATGGCAGTGCTGCTAGCCTTCCTAGCCAGGAGCTCGCTTGAGAGGTTTGATCGACGTAGCTCTTCCGGCTGAGGCGTTAATCTTTTGAAATACTCATCGTCTGCCATTCCTAGCTCTTCAAAGGAATTGTTAAAATCAGCGTTCTGTTGAACAGCCGAGGAAGCAACGCTGGACCGCATCATTGACTTGTTCGATATGCGCTTGACCGGCTTGCCAGAGAGCCAAGACCCCTCTGAGTCTACTGAGGCGAGGGATTGTGACATTTTATTGCCAAGGGGCAGACCTGGGCTCACGGGAGAGTCCGAACGAGTATTAGCTGCCAACCCGATTGATCCTACACGGATATCTGCTGGATGCTGGTTTCGGCGGCGTGCAGCGATTGCACTTGTAGAAGGTACTTCTGGTGAAGCCACCCGAGAGTCAGGAGGAGAGAGCGGGAATTCTGGCAAATCTTCTCTGAACTTGGACATTGTACGGCGGGGAACGCTAGAAGGTCTCTTAATCTGGATAGGGGCGGTGGGTACGGTTGCGACCAGATGAGCTGGAAGTGGTTGGCGAGACATTGATTCACGGGAAGTGTTCGAAAATGAGGCTTCTGAGGGAGTGGTACGCCCTGGTTCTTGAGAGCTTCGCTTGCCCCGTCGAAAGAAGGACGCAAACGCGCTCATCCGTCGTCCGTCTGAGCTGCGACGGCGGAAACTAGAGCCCTGTTTGGATGTTGTCGTATCAATGGTATCAACAGGGTGTAACGATCCGCTTCTGTTAGGGTCGTGGTAGGGTTCTACAGATTCGAAGGGTGACTCTTCAGCAAGTCTCTCGGAGAGCAGCTCTGGCATCATGGAAACGTTGGACGGTCCACGGGTATGGACAGGACCAGCGATACTGCCTCGGGAATAGCGAACAGCTTGGGCATCTGAGATAACCATGTCCTCCATTGGTGTTTCCATTGGTGTGGGCAGCTGGCTGTTATCGTTGGCGGCCGGGGTCAGAGGCTCGATTGTCTCTACTCGATGTTGCGGCGGCGGCGTGAGAGGACGTAGCCATGGCGGCGTTGATGGCGTTGCTGGACGTACATCTTCCATAGGCACTACAGGTTCTTGCGCAGGCATTGCAGTTTCCTTCTCGATACCGAGACCAACTGCTCCTACAGCATCGCTACGTGTAGGCACCGGTGGTGTACCCGAAGCTGCAGCGTTCTGCTTCTCTGCACGCCGTGCTAGTCGACGTTGTAGACGCTCGTGATCTGCTTTTGCTTTCTTCTCCAGGCGCCGCTTGTCTCTGTCCAAGATCTCTCGCAGTGCACCAGCGTCAAGTGTGTCGGCAAGGTCGTCGATCCTGCTTGTCCTCTTCCACTGCTTGTCTTCGTCGGAACTAAGGGGCCTCCTCTCTTTACGCGAATTGCCTCTTTCTAGACGAGCAGTGGGCGACGAGCGGTCGCCATTGTAGTAGTACTGGGAGCCGACGGAGAAGCGGACGGTCGGTCGGGGTGCGAAGATGTCGAGGGCGCTGACGCGGAAGGCACGTAGTTCGGAAGTGCCGGACATGGACGAGTGTATCGAGTCTTCCAGGGGCAGGGAGATATTGGAGTGCGGGCGGGCGTGGAGGCCGCCCTTGACCTTCTTGCTGTCTCGACGCAGCATGCCGCCAGAGTTGCCGGCAGGACGCTTCTGTGGCATTGGTAAGGTCATGGCGCGGATCTCCTCTTCGCGGATGTGATCATGTTCTTTCCGCCTCTTGCTAGATTTGCGGCGGATCAGGGATGTTTCGTTGGGAGGACCCCTGCGCAGTGACTGGGGTCGCTGGAGCTTTCCCCGCTCGCGTGCCGTGCGCAGGCTGGTGTGTGAAGGAGAGTGGAAGTTGTAGGGCACGCCCGAGAAGTCTTGGGTGACGGGACGCAGGTGGGGGCTTTGGGCGAGGCGGCGCTGCTGCGGGAGGGCGGTGATGTCTTCGGCGCTGGAGGGATGGCCGTGGTGGTGGTGGTGGTGGTGGTGGTTGGGCAGCCGGGCCTCTTTTGCAAGACTGGGGTTGTCGCCAAACGGGTTCCTGTCGACGTCGTGCAGGGACGCCGTGGAGCGCGAACTCGTCCTGGTTCGGCGGGCGCTGCGCTGGCTGGGTCGGTATTGCAGGGCATCGCTGCCAACGCTCTGCGTCGCAACCGTTTTGTCAGTGACGGCGGCGGCGCGGCCCTCTTTTAATTTAGCGGCTCTCACGCTCTTTCGCCCAAACGGCCACGGCATGGTCGCACGCTGGCCGGCCTGGCGAGGTCGAGGGCGGTGGTGGTGTGGTGCGCGCAGCTCGTCGCCAGCATGCAAAACGTGACTGCGCGAGGCGTGAGGCGCGAGCGGAGCGGTGGGTGCTGCGCTGATACCTCCTATCTGGTATTGGTGTCGCTACACTGTCGGCTAGGATGCATCATGTCGCGGGTAGGGCTCGGAACAGGGCACTTGGCGGCAACGGGCGCGGCGGCGAGCAGCAGCGTCAAGTCGACAGGCGTCGACAGGCGTCAGTAGTAAGTAGGTGCCTAGGCGTGGGCCGGCGCCAGAACAGTGCAGGCCGGTGTGGGTGGGAAGCTGGGAACTGGGACTGGGAACTGGGAACTTGCAAGTAATCTGGAGGGACGGCAGAGAAAGGGAGAGGCGGCGGTGATGGAGCGCCCTGAGCTGCTGCGTGTGGGATGTGATGTAAGGGAAGACTCACGCAGCGGCGCTGCTAGAGCTAAACCTTGGAAAGACTCGGACTGCTGTGACGATGAAGCCCCCACCACCCACGAGCGAGGCACGCCAAAAATACCCCTTCAGCGTTCTTGGTTCGGGGAATTGCCTAGCATGCTGGTCCGCCGGTGCCACTGGCTCTGCGCACAGGCGATGGCTGCTCGACGGCCACGGTGACTCGACGAGCTCGCCGCTCACCCACAGCAAGGCGCTGCTCAGGAGACTCGTTGCAGAATGCCATGCACACCATGTGCCGGCACCGCAACTCATGGCGACAGAGTGTGACTGGCAGAACGAGCCATTGGACGCCTCCAACGCTCCCAGTTGATCACTGGGCGATCCCTCAGGTCGAGCCCTCCTTCTTCACAAGCAGAGAAGGAGGGAGCGACCCTAGGCCCACAGTGGCTGCGCTACTCCAACGCTTCATGGGACCCATGGGACCCATGGCCGCCACGGCCCTCATCAACGCCTGTGCCAATCGCTGCTTCAAGACGCTGCTTTCCATCAGCTGTAAATTTCATCAAACACCGTGTCAATCTCTCGACCACGGCTCTACACCGAGTCGCGCCCTCAGGCTCTCCCAGCTCCCCCAGCTGCCGCTCGCGCCGCCAACACGCGTTACGAGCAGAGCCATGCCCAATGACGTCTGCGCACTCTAGGCCCTTCGCTAACAACAGATCACGCTGAGGATCGCGGGTACGATGCGTTCGAGTGCTGCGGAAAGTATTGAAATCCGCGGGACGTGGAGAGCCACATCGGTTTTGCAGCGTCCGCCAGCAACGGTATCAATGCTAGCCAGCTCTGCAGGAGCATATCATCATTACGGGGGCCTCTCTCCTCCAATCATTTGGCGTAGAGCCGCCCCTACAGTAGCCTTTCCAAGTTCAAGAGACCTTCGTCGACGACCGTCTGCTGCGAGCTCATCCACTCAGGTAGGTACCCGGGCTTCAAGAGTCCATGGATGCACGTTGCCGAGTCGCATCAAGCTGGCCAGAACTCCTGGTCACGAGCACATCATTCTTGTGAACGACACGGACGGCTCCATCTAAGCCCTCCTCGGACGGCTCCATGCTCAATGTTTTCGTCGTTTCCGTATCATATCAGCCTCTTGATGCCGTGTAACCAGAGGAGCATGGCATGCAGCTGTTTCAACTACTTAACGTTGTGTTCGACCATGTCTCACCTTAGGCTGCATATCTGGCAGCTGTCCTCAGGAGACCAGTGCACCTTCAAACACCCAAACATCTGTTCAGATCGTCTTGCTCAGGTTGCAACAGCAATCGCTCAAACGTCCATCGTCGGCGCGTGCTGCATTACAGTGTAACCACGTTTCGCTTGCTGCCTTCGACTTGCCGATGTTCCAGGATCTCCCGGGGAAGATGCACGCTGCTCCCTAGCCTACAGCAAAATATTGGTACGCCATCGCTTTTGTGGACCCTTGCCGGGACCCTTGATCTCTCGGGCTCCTGCACACGCTGGCATGACTGCTGCTACTTTCTGCATCTTGACCGATGAACAAAGAGATATTACACATCACCACATTGTTTCTCTCCGTCGCTGACTCGCGTGCAACACCTTCAGCCTCACACTGTCTGCTCTCAGAGCTTTTTAATGTAGGCCTGTGTTTGCTGTGTCGTTGTGTTGCTGTGAAGTAAGGTGTGCTCGCAAGTGATCGTTACTAAAGCTCGAGCTCAGACAAAGCTATCAACTACGATCAAGTCTGGCAGCCAATCGTATGATACCTGCTGCGTTGTACAAACACGCTCGACAGCTCAGCGTACTCACACCGCAGCAGGCACCACAACGGGGAAGCAGATACGTGCATCGAAGCGAGGCCACAGCTTTTGCGAGGCCATTTCAGCAATTTCCCGAATTGCCGGGACAAGCGTACCAACGTGTTACGATCTTCATCGATTGTCGTGAAACGAAGCACTCAACCAACAGTTGACTTTCTACGTGGCCTGCCAATTGTCTCTTTTGAGTTCGACGGATTGTTATCTCACTCAACAATTCCTACTTGCTTCAGATCAGCCACTTCCAATTGGTAGCAGCCGCATGCCTCTGAGTGCTACTACGCGCAGGTTTCCCGATTTGCGAGACAAACCTTGGGGTAGATAGTAAGACTGTATACGATCAGATCTCTTGGCTCGAGCCTTTCAATCAAGAGGGCATGAGAAAAGGGATAGCTGTTCAATCCCCTGAACGCTCGTCTGACCTGCGCCCAAAGGGTACCCTGTCATGCTCATTGAATAGAGCCAGTCGGTAAGCCAGGGTTCAAAGTGTTGAGCAAGTTAGAAGCTACCATCACAGACATCATACGCTTCTACTAAGTGCGTGCGCTCTATTCCTGTATGTTATCCACCGGTATAGAAAGACGAGGCCTTGCACAATAGGGTCACGGTGGACAAACATCTATAGATCTCTGGCCAACTCCTTAACACGACACACCAGCTGCACATCCAAGTCTTTTTGCACTCTCGATCTGCAGCGCATGGAAGAAAGTGAATGAGACTTCTCGGTATGACCAATATGTAGTAGCACTCATTGCGCACATACTGCTGCTTGGACAACCGATTTTTCGATTTACCATGATGACAAGAGCGTTGCCGTCAGCAACTCATCTACTGTCAGAGTCTACGCATGGTGAATGGGCAAGTCTCTCTTCTGCAACGACCTATTAATGGCCACATCTTGAGTGTTCATGCAAGGCTAAGGAACGTTCCCATCTGTGTGCTCTCTCATCCACATACCAGCCTCATTGCATCATGAGCACATGTTTCCATCCACATTGATAGATCGAACTTCATTCTACAATCCTGATAAATGATTGCGATGGTGATCATCGCTATCTTCAGCCTTGTTGATGCCCAAACCGTGCTTTGCCATATCAAGTTAGACGCTTCTACCCTTCCTCGCCAACGCTCTGTTGACAAAACAACTCCTGCTGCATCATCAACACCGCCGCATTACTGCAATATCGAACCCAATACCGTACCGCCGCAACTACCTGAAAACAATAACTGCATTCAAAGCTCAGCATGTCTTACAATGCGCGCATGAGCATGGCTCCGCGCACCACTTCACACAACGGACGCGCACCCCCACCACCCGAGAACGATGCCTTTATGACACTGGTATGCGCTTCGTTCGTTCTGAGGCGCGCATTGCTGACACCTGCAGCCCGACTCAGAAATCGCTGGATGCATAACAGATATTGGCATCAACTTCACCGTCGCCGACCTACAGAAGCCCAACCCTCAGATCATCCAGAAGGTCTTCGAATGGCTTGCCGAGCTGCTGATGAACACTACGCGCGAAGTGGTTGCGCCCGCGATGCGCGCCGCTGCCGAAGAAATGTGCGGAGACGGTGCTGAACGGCTGTTCACTAGCGACACGCGCGACCTCATGGCTTTCTTCGTCATCCTGAGGAAGTTACTGCGAGAGGTATGTATTTGGACGTGGACAGCTCCGATTGCATTTAAGCTAACCATTCACAGTGTGGTATCCAAGACTTCACGTTCGCGGATCTCTACAAACCCACACATCATCGATTAGTTAAGATCTTCTCGTACATGATCAACTTTATAAGATTCAGGGAGTCCCAGACAGAAGTCATTGACGAGCACTTCAACAAAGCCGAGCGTACGAAGCTTCGCATCGAGCAGCTATATAATGACAAGGAGGCGAAGGAGATGCAGCTCGCCGAGCTCCAGCGTAACCGACAGGCCACAGAAAGACTCATGCAGGAAAAGGAGAAGCGCAACAACGAGCTCAAGAGTAGGCTATTGGAACTTAAACGGGGCCAGGAGGCGGTATCAGAAAAGCTTGAGCGAGCAAAGGCCGAACAGGCCAGGCTCAAGGAGATGCTGCAACAGAAGGTGGAGAACAAAGAGAACGTACAGCGCGAGATCATCAAGTTGAAGCCATACACACAGCAGAGCTCAACAGCGCTTGAAGATTCTCTGCGTGACCTCAACGACCGCCTCTCTGCCGACAAGAGCCACATTGACACTCTGGACCGCCGCGCCCGCGCTCTCCAGACATCCGCCGACTCGTTTGGCGTAGTTTCGGCCGATGTTACATCCTGCACACGACTCTTGACAGACGTGCAGGCTGACTTGGCTAAGGAGGAAGAAGAGCTTCAGAAGGCTTCGCGGCACCGGGACGCTCTCGCAGATCGCAGCAACAACGTTAGGGACGTGGAAAGGCAAGAGCGGCTGCTCCAGAAACAACTCGGCAACGTCAATGCACGAACAGAAAAGTTGAAAAATAAGGGCGACGAAGAGGCAGGGCGTGCGCGCAAGCGAATGGAGGAGCTCAAAGATACACACTCCAAGCTGGCCGAGGAGAGGGGTGAAAAGGGCCGTGAGATGGAACGAAGGCGAGTTCGCATCGAACAAACAGAGAAGAAGATGGCAGAGCTCAAGGACAATATCGAAAACGAGGTCCATGCGGCTCACGATGAATATCTCAAGATGGAGAGCCATATCAAGCTCTACATTACAGAGATGGAGCAAAGCATCTAGGAGTGCTGCGCTGTGAGCACTACTTTACGAAGTCCGGATTGGTGTCCCTAGATGTGTCATGACGGCGTTTGGATCCTGGCTTGTTTGTTACTCTTTTTTTTCTTTTGCTCGATGATACCTCACTTTTGTAGTTTCAATGTCATACAGTACGACCTTTCAAGGCACCCGTTCAGCTCAGGACGACTAAGATACAGTGTTGCAACGCTTGCTGAGAATCTATAAGCGCAATGCATAAATGCACTAAAGACCATATGCTCGTGTACAACGCTCATGCCATGCAGAACCCCCATAACCATCATTACCACAGCCCTCCCCTCACACAATCATTCAAACCCCTCTGCAAGAGGATCACTCTTCTCGCTCGCTCTCTCCAACGCGGGACTCAACGGCCCCGCATCGCCAGCCCCCTGACTCGGGACTATCAAACTCTTCCTATGCGCACGAGGACTCTTATCCAGCGTCTCTGCCACTTCCTCCACGTCACCTCCGTCCTTGTCGTTGCCGCCGCCGTCGTCGTCCCGTCCCCCAATGAATCCTTGATTCGTCAGCCGCAGCCCCAGAATCTGCTGTCGTAGCTCATCGACAAAACGCTGCATGTCCTCAAACGGCAGTCTCACTGCGCCGCCCTCTCGCTGCTCGAGACGCGTATTGTACAGGCGCAGTGCAACATCGAGACACTTTTCCGCTTGCTGACTGCGTCCGAGGCGCCACCAGCTCTCTGCAGCCAGAATAGCCCACAGCGCGGCTTTGCGGCGACGATTGCCGAGACGGTAGATCCCGACGCCGGTGCGGATGCTGTAGCATGCCGATATGCGCTCTGTGATGAGTGCGTGGCCAACGCTACCTACAAGGCCTGTTTCAAGGATGCGAGTCCCCCAGCGCGCGGCATCGTCTGCGGCGCTGGAGCCACGGAGACGCAGAAGTTCGGTGGACAGCGCGAGTGTGCGCAGTGCGTAGTAGGGTGCGGCGCTGCGTTGGCGGTCGGTGTACGAGTAAGACGCTGCTTCGATCCAGGTGTCTATGTTTTCCGTCCTGTTCTTGGAGGACATGGGAGTAGGAACCATGAGAGCAGATATTGCCGCCATTTCACTTGCGCCGGCATAATAGCGCCAGGCTTTGTCGTTCTGGAAGTCAGTGCGTAGGATATCGTAGGTGGAGAGTGCAAGCTTCCAGTCGCGTAGCATGAAGCAGTAGTCTGCTAGTCGGCGCATGATCGCTTCAGGGGCGTCCGGACGGTAGAAGCCTTGTAGACTGTCGTAGTTGGAATTCGAAGAAGTGGTGGCAGAGCCGCTGTTGCGGGAGCTGCCGAAAGGTGTCCATCGTTTGGAGAGGGACATGAAGCGACCAGATAGACCACGGCGGCGGGAGAGGATTTGCTCGTTCCAGGTTGCGACGCTGCGCTCCATGTTGGGGATGATGGACTGGGTGACTAGCTCGCGTATGAAGGTGCGGAGACTGCTGATGTCGGAGTCTGGGAAATACGGCGTCGGATCGGTGATGTCGTCCACTGTTTCTGTAACGATGGTCAGCATAAGCAAAAAGCCTTTCGCAAGCAGACCTACCTCGCTTTTGGATCTCTGCAAGTTCCTCGCCCGCAGACAGCCACTCGCATGTTGGTAAGCGCACACTGTCATCATCTGACGGTATGCACTCCTGACTCTTGAGCCGTAGGAGGTGACAATGTAGACCGAAATGTCGCTTCATCGAGTCAAAAGTCTGGTTCGATTTTGCGATGTCGCCATTTTCCTCGTCGTGGACGAGCACATAGTATCGTAAGAAGTCGTTTTCAACCCACTGCGGGAAGCGTAAGTCTCCATCATGCTGCCTGTTGTATAGTCTCCTAAGCTCTTCTATTGGGTGTGGGTTAGACGAGCTGATTGCTATTATACCAGCCACGGGGTGTGCAAAGGTTTCGTGAGGAACAATTGGCAGTCCCGAAAGTAGTCGTCGGAGGTATAGGGTGTAGAATGGCGATGCAGAGCTTTCGCTATGCGTGATCCCCTCGCCCTTGTTCAAGTAATCGGAAGTGGGATCCTGATGGTTGAATTCGGAATACTGCAGGTGTCGGTCCACCACTTCTTCGATCTGAGGCACGTCTCCACCTGTCCGCCGTGGCCGTCGTGCGGCACTTGTAGATGTCCTCTGCCCGCCTCCTGTTTCGACTCGCAGATCTGGGTATGCATCCTCAACGCCAACGAAGCGCACGCCAAAGTCGTCGTGGCTCTTGCTTGCACCAATGCTATCTCTTATGGTCACTTTCCCCGGTACCTGCTCGCCGAAGGGCCTGAGAAGCTCCAGCAGCCCCCCATCCAGTCCTTTGCCCCTGATGAGTTCTTCGGTCTCGGCATCTGCGAGGACTGCAATGTGTGGAACGAAAGCACGTTGTATGAGCGCCCTGTACTCATCCGAGACACCTGGCGGCAAGCTAGTAGGCGTGCGAACTCCACTGGATCGCGACCCGGGCGAGAAGACTGAGCCAGGGACGGTGGAGGCAGTCGGTGTCGCGGTGCCGGAGCTAGGGCGCGAGCTGCTGAAGGTCGATATGCTGGTGGTGGATTCAAACAGCTTCGAGAGGCTTGGATTCGAGCGGCGATAGGGCAGCGACGACAGAGACGATGCAGGCGACGAGCGCCGGTTGGGCAGTATGGCCGAGGCTTCTACATTCTGTGGGAAGTTGGGGGGCTTGGGCGTGGCATCTTGCGGCGGCGTCATGGGAGGCTAGGGCGGGGCGCCCGTGGGGTTCTGAGTGCGCGCGAGTGTTCTGGGGCTGTCGGCATGTATTCTAGTTCTAGTCGTACGTATAGGGCGACGGCAGACGACTTCAGCAGAGTGCAGGGTGCTTGTGGGCGTTGGCGTGCGCTGTGAGGTGACGATGGTGGTTGCGGCCGCTCAGCTTTCTGACTGGACGAATCGTCGGCATCTCCATCAACACAACACTGCTCCAGCTGTACCCCTCCGGTTCTCGCACTCTGCCCTGTCTGTCATTCCTGAACCACGCTGAAAGAGCCCAGCGATGCCGAGAGAGCTGCAAACAAGAACAAGAACCAGATAGCGCCGGACCCACATGCATGTCTGCGAGTCGAGCCTGCCGTTTGTGTTCATCGCGAACAATTTCTCGTCTCTACAAACGTGACCTTGCCTCAACAACACGGCTCACGACTTTGACTCCACCAACCTTTCCCCTCACTGTTGGACTGCAGCGCATGTCAACAACAGCACCTCCGCTCCACCTGCAAGAGCGGAGCGCAAAACGGCGAAAAACAACAACATCCTCACCCAAGTTGATACATCCCTACGGCACCATGGCTTCAGAGACTCTGTCAAGATCGGTTCAGCTTGAATTGACTGAGGTCGAGACCAAGCTGCGCCAACTGCTGCTGGACGTCGCCAACTACATTGATGAGCAGCCTAGTGCCAAAGACGATGCAACTGCAGTCGAAGTACCAGAGAACCTTGCAAAAGAGAAGATTGTATTACGTTGGACAGGAGGCTGGGTTCGCGATAAGCTGCTCAAGATAGGCAGTCATGACATTGATCTTGCCATTAACAAGATGACTGGCGAGCACTTTGGCCTGAAGCTACAAGAATACCTGGAGATTCCTGGCAATGCTGAAAAGCACGGTCTGATCGAGAAGAGCGACAAAACAGACAAACTCAGCGGCAAGGACAAGGCCAAACGGATAGCGCCTGGTCTGCACAAGATTGAGGCCAACCCCGAGAAGTCCAAAAACCTGGAGACAGCCACAACGAACATCATGGGCATTGATCTGGACCTTGTCAACCTCAGAAAAGAGACATACAACGAGATTTCTCGAAACCCTGAGATGGAGTTTGGCACCGCTGAAGAAGACGCAGTACGTCGGGATGCCACTGTCAATGCCATGTTCTTCAATCTGCATACATGCCAAGTCGAAGACTTTACGGGCCAAGGGTTCGACGACATGGCTGCTAAGATTATTCGCACTCCACTTGAACCTGTTCAGACGTTCAAAGATGATCCACTGCGAGTACTGCGTTTAATTCGCTTTGCTAGTCGTCTAGATTACACCATTGAGCCTGGGACAGAGAAAGCTATGGCGAACCCGGAGATCCAAGAAGTGCTCAAGATCAAGATAAGTCGAGAGCGTGTAGGAATTGAGTTGGAGAAGATGTTGAAGGGGCCTCGACCACGTATGGCCCTTGAGCTTATCAACCGTTTTGGCCTTTACAAAACCGTGTTCACTGATCCTACCCGAGAGCTTCCAGCTGAGCCCGAAACGAAGTTTTTCCAGCCAGCCTTCGAGTTTATTGACTCCGTCGTTGAGGGCAGTTTCAAAGACTCGGTCATTGCAGACCATCTTCTACGTAATGCGGACGAGCAGTACCTTGCTTGGATCTGCGCAACGATGATGCCGTGGGCCGATGCACCCACTGTACCCCATCAGAAGCCTCTACAACGACCCTATTTTTCCGCCTATCTGGTGGCTCGGGAAGGCTTTAAAGCTCCGAATAAGGTCTCTGATGTCGTTGCAGCTTCGCTGAGTAACGGCGAGGAGATCCGCAGTCTAGTGGCACAATGTGCGAAAGGCCTTCTTCGCCCTGACACCATCAATCCAACAAGAGATGCGACTGCCAGAGATACATTAGGTATGGCAGTTCGTCGTTGGGGCTCGACATGGAGAACGCAGGTTCTGTTCAATCTGGTGTACGAGGCTGTGCTGGGTAATGCATCACAAGAGCGTAAGTACCGCTTCTTTGGTGTTCAGAACTTTGGCTCATTTATCACAGATCTTCTGCGCTCTTACGCGACGTTCCTCTCTCATCTCGCCAAGCTGGAGATTCTTGACGCAGACACCTTCAAGCCCCTTCTCAAAGGCACCGATCTTGCCAAGGCTCTCTCTACCAAACCAGGCCCTTGGATGAAAGATGCTCTCGATGTGGTTATGGCCTGGCAACTCCGCAATCCCTTGGCGACAGATCCAGTCGAGGCCGTCGAGGCTGTCAAGAAGGCTAGAGATAGTGACAGTGAGCTTCCCCAACGTCTCGCCTCACACTTCCTCAAGCTTACCATCCCACCTTTCTTCCCGCAGACTAAGTCCACCGACGCACTGGAAGCGTCACAAAAGTCCGCTCCGTGGAGAGATCCACACAACGAGTATATCTTTGGCCTGCTGCGCTGGTCGATCCGTGCGCTTGATAGGAAAGCAATAGAACAGAATTGGCATCTCCTGGTTCCTCCTATACTCAAAATGATCGATGATCCAGATGTTGGACCGAAAGCGAATGGCTGCAGCATCCTCACCCAACTGCTCTCAGGCTTTGTGGACGGGACCCGACCAGACACACCTTCCTCGACGGCTGGATCTGGATATTCCAAACATGCGTCCGCAGGTTTCCTCAAGCGTACAGGCTATCACGAGGTCTTCGCCTCTACCCTTTGGCCGCTGCTTACTTATATTCCATCCCTGACCCCTGAATCAGAGTCTGTCATTATCTTCCAATCTGTACACAAGCCTCTCAGATACCTTGCTCTGCTTCAAGAATCGGAAAACGACAGAACCAAGTTTCTCGATAAGCTCATGCGAGAAGGTGTCCTTGCGCCGTTGTCGCATTTCCCTACTCCCTCTACGTATCCTCACCTCGCCTGCGAGATCCTATCCGAAGTTCACGACCTAGCGGCAAACTTGGGTTTAGACACCACTAAGCATCTGCCCAGCCTCATACCCCTGCTGACGTCCATTTTGCAAGATCCTTTCATCTTGGCTCACAAATCTCTTGTTCTGGCGGCTCTGACTGCGCTGCAAGATGTTGTTGCAAGTACGTGGCCGAGAATACCGGGTCATCGAGGAGCACTCACATTGAGTCTGTGTATCCTGAAGACGCGCTGCGAGGAGGAATCAGAAGAGCAAGATATCAAGGAGTTGAGCAGGATACGAGAGTGCACAAAAGACACAGCGGAACAATTGGATTGGGTATGTAGTCAGAGCGAGATTAGCGAAGAGTGGACCAAAGAGAAGAAGCAGTTGTACGAGTCGGTCGAGGACTTGGATGGGTTCTTTGAGCAGAGAGCTGGGGCAGACTAATACTTGAGCTACTATACAAGAGTAATTAGGACCTCTTATGGTGGCATAGCCGCTACTGCTGAGGGGCATCGAGCTTCAGAGAAGATTTTTCCCGTAACGAACTATGACTCCCAAGTATGACTGTGACTCTTGCAGTGTGTACATCCAGTGTTATCACAGACAACCGGGGGCTCGCCGTTGAACGTTTCATAATCATGTAAATGTGTCTTGAAGAAAGGTTGTGGCATCACTGGCAGAATACGCGTCCCTTTCAAAACATAAGCCTTAACACCAGCCACGGAAGAGCTTCCTAGACTCGGACCCATCGGTTCGCAAGCTGAAGCTATGGGTCGATTGCATTGCACCTTCGGGGCAAATTTCCCTCGATGCCGTAGCATGCTAACTACCATAGGTACTCGAGGCTTGTATCGCATGCAGTAGTCCGGCATGGATATTAAAAGTTAGACACTGAACGAGGCGGTAAGGTCGTTTTGCCGCTTTGTCCAACAATTGACAGGATGTGATTTGCTCGCATGCTCGCCTCGTATGCTTGGGGGATCCTCCGCTTAGTGTGGGGAGTGCAGAAGCAGCAAAGCGTGAAGTGCTTTGTTTGGTGCGTCATCGCGCTCTGACCGCTAGGTCCGCATTTCGGCCCTGCGCTGCTCGTCACCGGCAAGCAGAAGAATTTTGACCTGCACTTTCTTGACTCACCTGGAGATAGCAGCCCAGACTTCAAATATCCGCTAGCACCCAACTTCCCATCCTCCTTCATCCACATCCAAATCCAGCTTTCAAAATGTGTCCTACCTGCGAACCCGAGCAAGCCAATGGCACCAACGGCCATGCCAACGGCACAAATGGCACTTCCAACGGCAACCACGATGGCTACACCGGCGTCCAGACACGCAACAACCCTCGTCCTGACCATGTGAGCCCCTACAAGCCCGTAGGAGACTTCCTGTCGAACGTCTCCCGCTTCAAGATTATCGGTACGTCATCCGCGTCTTCTCCCGGCGCAATCTGGCTCGCGTGCGCAGAATCGAATTCCACCCCAGTGGCCATCGCAGCAGAGATAAAGAAATGCGCTAACAGACGCCTCGCACAGAGAGCACACTCCGTGAAGGCGAGCAGTTCGCCAACGCCTACTTTGATCTCGAGGCCAAGATCAAGATCGCTAAGGCGCTTGATGAGTTTGGTGTAGACTGTAAGTTTCGTCTCCGCGGCACAATGCCAGACGCAACCATGCAGGACTGACCAGCGGCCAGACATCGAACTGACCAGCCCTGCTGCCTCCGAGCAGTCGAGACGGGATTGCGAGGCCATCTGCAAGCTTGGCGTACGTTCAGCATCTGGCTAGATTATGCATTGATCACTTTCTGACTCCTTACTAGCTCAAGGCCAAGATTCTTACCCACGTACGATGCCATCTCGACGATGCCAAGATCGCTGTCGAGACCGGTGTCGACGGTCTCGATGTCGTTATCGGAACCTCGAGCTACCTCCGTGAGCACAGCCACGGCAAGGACATGACGTACATCAAGAACACAGCTCTGGAAGTTATCGAGTTCGTCAAGAGCAAGGGCAAGGAGATCCGTTTCAGTTCCGAGGATTCTTTCCGATCAGACCTCGTCGATTTGCTTTCCATCTACAGCGCCGTCGACAAGGTCGGTGTCAACCGTGTTGGTATCGCTGACACTGTTGGTTGCGCTTCTCCCCGCCAGGTCTACGACCTCGTCCGTACTCTCCGTGGTGTTGTTTCTTGCGACATCGAGACTCATTTCCACAACGACTCTGGTTGCGCCATTGCCAATGCCTACTGCGCTCTCGAGGGTGGTGCTACCCACATCGATACCTCCGTTCTCGGTATTGGTGAGCGTAACGGCATTACGCCCCTGGGAGGTCTCATGGCCCGTATGATTGTCGCCGACCGCGACTACGTCCTGTCCAAGTACAACATCAAGAAGCTCAAGGAAGTGGAGGACCTCGTTGCCGACCTGGTTGAGGTCAACATTCCTTTCAACAACTACGTCACCGGATTCTGTGCCTTCACCCACAAGGCTGGTATCCACGCCAAGGCCATTCTCAACAACCCCTCGACTTACGAGATCATCAACCCCCAGGACTTTGGCATGTCTCGCTATGTTCACTTTGCGAGCAGGCTCACTGGCTGGAACGCCATCAAGAGTCGTGCTGAGCAGCTTGGTCTCAAGATGACCGATGCGCAGTACAAGGAATGCACAGCCAAGATCAAGGCTATTGCTGATATTCGCAAGATCGCGCTGGACGACACTGACTCGATCATTCGTACCTACCACAACAACTTGCACGCCAAGGAGGAGCAGCCGCTTCTCCCTGGTATGACCGAGGAAGAGAAGAAGAAATTCATTGAAGCCGAGAAGGAGCTCAGCGCGATGCCCGAGAAGAGGGCTCTGGACGCTACCGCAGATGCTGAGGCTGAGGTGCCCGCTGCTAAGAAGACAAGATCGGCCGCTGTCGCCTAGACGCTCGAACGTGTGTACAACTTGGATCCCGGAGTTTCTTGATTTCTTTTGCTGTCTTTTGGAGAATGTGTTTCTACGTCATGTCTGCATATTCCGGTACCGGAAAAGTTGTTTTGTTTTGATACCTCAGATCGACGGGCCTCGACAGCCCATCGCAGCACATAGAGCACAATGCTTGTCTATGGGCGAGAATAAGCCGATTGATAATGGCAATCTGAACTACTCAAGAAAAAAGTATCAATATGCGCATCTGTGGTGAATTCAAAATATGTGGTTTGTACGGCCCTGCTAGGTATAGAATATTGAACGTCTCTCCGTACCCCATGTATCGACAATGAACTCGGAGAAGACGGCCATACCTAATGGCATATGAACACCCCCCGCGGAAGAGAGATGGGCACGTGCCATTCAGGGTCCAGCCCGCCATAGCGACCAGGGGTTCGGCAGGCGCTGTCTTTATTTTCCTGTAGTTGCCGCCCACCCAACTTCCCCACCAACACTCGAACCGTCTTTCTTGTCGTCGTTCTCGTTCTACCAGTCGCAGCTATGAGCTCTACCGCCACAGTCACGGAACAACCCAAGATTACAGCAGAGAATGTTGTGCGTTTATTCCCTGAAGTCAACACAACCGTCATTGGAGGATCGCACGACTCAGCCCGCGACGATGATGCCCTTGCCGGTTACGACGAAGAGCAGATCAAGTTGATGGATGAAGTGTGCATTGTTTTGGACGACGACGACAAGCCTATCGGAAGCGCAAGCAAGAAAGTCTGTAAGTAATTGCCGCAAGCATATCCTTCCCGAGTGGGATGCGCCATTTCTTGCCGCATATACTCACGCGCCACAGGCCATTTGATGGAGAACATCAACAAAGGCCTCCTCCACCGCGCGTTCTCCGTCTTCCTCTTCGACTCCCAGAACCGACTCCTCCTTCAGCAGCGAGCGACCGAGAAGATCACCTTCCCTGATATGTGGACAAACACCTGCTGCTCACATCCACTGGGTATTCCTGGAGAGACTGGAACAACGCTCGAGGAGTCGGTCCAGGGTGTTCGTCGTGCAGCGGTCCGCAAGCTTGACCAGGAACTTGGCATCAAGTCGTCTCAAGTACCCATTGATGACTTCCGCTTCTTGACAAGGATACACTACAAGGCGCCCAGTGATGGCAAATGGGGTGAGCATGAGGGTAAGCATCTCCAGCCACTGACGAGCTGCCAGCTTCCGCGAACACTGCGTTGGCGCCTACTTCTGTGCTCAAAGCCATGCTAACCGAAATGTAGTTGATTACATTCTCTTCATCAAGGCCGATGTTGATCTTAACATCAACCCCAACGAGGTTCGGGACAGCTGCTTCGTTACTCAAGAGGAATTGAAGTCCATGTTCCAGGATAAGTCGCTCAAGTTCACGCCGTGGTTCAAGCTGATCTGCGAAACTATGCTCTTTGAATGGTGGAGCCACCTCAACTCCGGTCTCGAGAAATACCTTGGAGAAACCGAAATCCGCAGGATGTAAACGACGAGGAAATTTATGATACCATATGAAGGAGGAAACCCGTAGAAGCTTGAGAGAGGTGCGCTGTTACCGCCATAGGTTTACATGGATCTTTGAGGGGCTGCATTCCAGTGTTCCGAAGCATCGGCCCAGCACCAATCCTGCTTCCGACGGACGAGGCAACGCATGCAGGCTCATCCAGCGATAGATACCACAACTGCAATTGATCACAACAACAGGTCAAATGACCATACCCCACGTCTACTAGTCATGGATTGCAGCACATTCGACCGATGTGCATGAATGTCTCCTATCATCATTCTTTTATGACCAACGTGGCGACGATCTTCAACTTCTCCTCATGTAGAATTTACTGATAGGCAATCATCAGGTACCACTCCGAACCGTATCGTAGGGCGGAACATCCCCGGACAAACAATCTTACAACGGGACCCGCGGACGTCGGCCTGGTCTTCACGATGGTGGAGAAGAGCGAGGAGTACCCTGAGCGGCATGTTCGACCATGCCATTTCGAGGAGGTACAAGCGCTGACAGACCAACCTATTCCGGCCACCCCACACTTTCGCCAGCGCCACGCTTCGCAAGCCTTCACGAGCTTATCTCGAATGTGTCTCGACAATAGGAATCGAAGGTATTTGCCGTTGAGCAAACGAACATAGGGACATGCTCTTTCAGGCGTCGTTCAGCCGCAATGTGACGGTACCATTTGAGCCGCTTCGACCAGAAGCGCGGCTGATTGCTGGGCGCATGATAACAGTGAACGAGGCCACTACTGGCTGTACAGATAGATCCCGCTACGACGACTAGTGCGACCTCCACCTCTATCCGGGAGGCTTACGGTGCCTACAAGGGTTGGGGTGGAAGGTATATCAGTGGCCACTCCCTCCTTCGTCGCTTCACCAAGAAACACCTCTTAAGTGAATCGAGCAACAGTTCTCTATCTCGGACTACTCCTACCTGCTTACGATTCTCTACCCCACGACGGGTTGTCAGCCACTTCCGCGCGAGCCAATAGTCGTCCCTATCGCTGCCTCTTTCCGGTGTGCATCACGCCAAGCCAGTGTACAGCAGTGTTGTCATCGGTCTTGTGACAAGCTACCAACGAGTCGAAGAGCAGATCACGTTTTCTCGTTCATTCCCCGAGCCACGCAACTACCTCCACGAGCAAGCTTGCACAACGATAACCCATCCGCACATTGCCGATCCCAGAGGGCGTACGTCGCTCATACGTCGCCCCAATCTCCCTCATACAATCCAAGGCCGCTTGCCCAGCATCGCCTATTGATGTCGGTTGATCTACGTCAAGCTTTCCAATCTCTACGCTACCCATCTCGAGTCGAGACCGTCTCGAGATCGCAGCTTTCTAGAGTCCATACAGGAGATACTACCCGTCCATTAAAACCATAAACGTTTCGTGAGACAACAAAGGTATACTATGGCAGGCAATCGACGGTCACGGCTCCTGCTAGCCCGACTTGACTACCCATACCCGCTTGATACTAATCGCAATCTAGTAGCAGTGCTTGAACGTCTGGTCTACAACCAGTACACCTAGTTCGACTGTTTGATCATCTCGGCCATCGCGCCTAAGCCCAACGATATTCTCCACGCTGGCGTATACGACTGTCCCAATTATCAGAAAAAGCGGCAGATCCCACCTGAATACTAGTAGAAAGTCACAGACAGAATCGCAATCATGGCGAAGTCTTTTGGTCCAGTCGCTCCTGTCACGTACAACATGGCTGACACAAAGTATACCCTGAGGTCTGCTAATGTCAAGGCTCATGAAGTTCCAACCAGTTTTACTCTCCTCAAGCAGAAGACCTTCACTGCTGTTGTGCCGCCGCTTACCGACGGTGTACGTCTGGTTACGGTAGATGAGTACAAGCAGGCAGCGAACTGTTTGGCTGAGGCATTTGCTGAGGATGATGTTGCTCGTTACTTTATTGATGTGCCTGACCGTGAGCATTGGACCGAAGCGGAGAAATGGGCTTTGCATGTGGAGATTATGGAGTATGTTACCTACGCTCATATCCTCAAGGGCTTGGTGACTACAGTGGGAGACTTCGAGGCAGTCGCGCTTTGGTAGGTTTATGCCACAAAATTCTCTACCTTCAGAGTACTCACACGTACAGGATGCCGCCCGGCCAGAACATGGATGACTACCTGACAATCTGCCGTAGCGGTCTATGGCGTCTCAACTACCGTCTCTCCGCCGAAGGCAAGCGGCGATTCTTCAACGAGTTCTTCCCTCTCCTGCACGATACGATGCACGCCACTCTGGGCGAGCGTGAGTTGGACACTTGGTATCTTGTCTACCTTGGTACTCGTCCGGTCGGACGAGGCAAGGGTCATGCTCGCAAGCTTATCGAGCATGTCACCAAGGTGGCCGATCAAGAGGGCAAGGCTTGCTACCTCGAATCGAGCAATGCGACCAACCCAGCCATCTACAGAAAATTTGGCTTTGAGGAGCGTAGGACAATTCATTTGCAGCGCGCGCACAAGAACGTCTCACTCGATATCATGGTGAGAGAGCCTGTCGCTCTGAAGAAGGGAAAGAGCGACTTGTAATCTTGAATGTTGTAGGGAATAGGGTGATTTGAGCACCGCTTCAACACGGAGGGCTCCTGGGATTGATACAGGCAGATTCTTGAGTATCTGAGCTTTCTTCAACAGAAAGTTATTTCCTCTTTTGCTGCAATTTCCCCTTTTTCAGCGGGTAGTTACACACAATCTCTACAAGACCACACAATAACGATGATCAAGAGTCACGATGCCGCTCGTCTGGTGTGGCCATTTACGATATGTGGAGACGTTCAGTGCCGCGGTTAGAGTGTTAATGATCGACACAGGATTATTTAGCAGATCGGTTCAACGCATCGACTTTGCTCTGTAATCCTTCGTCGGTTACATCATCTTTTGGCTGCGTGTGTCACAGCTAACAATTACTACCTGGGAAGGTTGAGATTGAGTGCCAGGTACTAGAAGAGGGGGCAATGCAGGCCTCGGCCGGTGTTGTGTGACACAAGCAAGTACCAAGACTGCTGACAAGAAGCTGTGCTGCTGGTGTTGTTATCTCGCAGCAGCAGTGGGGGCTGTGCGAAAGTGCGGTGTACGAGGGGAAGGATGCGATAATTTGCTTCGTCGCATCCTAGCTCTTTGAAACGCAGTTGCCAACGCAGTGCGCCATATCCCATGCCCTCGTTTGACACGGGCTCCCTCTCATTTCTCTCTGCCCGTCGACTTGGTCTCCTTTATACGTCACTTTCTTTGTTGCGTCCTTCACTCGCACAATCACAGTAGTTTCTAGCTTTTGTGCGCAAAGCCAGCACACTCTACGTTCGCTTCCAGAGTTGCCATTCACCGCAGATACCTAATCGATAAAGTCCCGAGCCTCCACCCCCGCAGGACACCATACGCAATCCGCCAGCCTCACCCGACCCAAGCGTGTCAGGGTCTCGCCAGAACGTGCAGGCTGCCAGCACATCACACAAAACTCGACCTGCACATACACGTCTGCGTCTACGTCTCGTCTCCGTCTCCTTCTCCACCTGCACGCGACTGCCTCCGCCGGGCTCCGGTTCTTCCGCGTCATTGTTCGACCTGAGCCGCTGGACCGCCTTCGCCATGGTGACGCAGCGACGATACTCGGTCACTGGCCAGACACCGCCAGACGACGCTGAAGCCTTGAAAGCCGGTTCGCCCAAACTGCACGCCCTCGACACCACGGTGCAGACCAGCTGCGGGCTCTGCGAGAGCGCAGGCGAGGTCAGCAAGGCTCTCGAGGACAGCACAGCAGCACACCTGAGAGGACGCAAGATGGCGCCGACTTGCACCATCACCCGCACATCCAGCAAACGCTCGGCAACGCAACTCCCCTCGCCGAGCTCACCAACATGCGAGCTGCCCCCCAAGATCGCTCGATACCGCCTGAGCTACAATGAGTCCGGCAGCGACATGGACACCGACACAGACTCAGATGTCACGGACATGTTTCAAGACCGCAGCGACAAGGAAGACGACGACTGGACGCTCAACAGCCACGCCATCTCCATGCCCCCAACGCCTGGTTTCTCCCTACCTCTTAGCGCCCTATGTCTCCCCGACACCGAAGACGAGGGCATCGACGTCGAAGACCTCGCTCTTTCACCACCGCACTCACGGAACCACAGCCTAAACTGCGCCCATCTCTCCGAAAAAGCGGCCCTGCAACGCGACTGGGCCGTTTTCAAGCAAGCCAATGCCCTCCTCGAATCCCAGATCATGGCTCTGGAGCACATCACACCATGTCATTCTCTACAGCCCACCACCACCCACAACCCGGTCACCTTCCTTACCCTGCCGCCTGAGATCCGTTACCAGATATACCGCCTAGATACAGATTTGGTTAAATCTAACCCGCTCTGCTACTGCCTCGAGAATGCCGGTTCCAAGATTCAACACCCCTTCGCATCTGTCTCTCGCCAAATCCGGACTGAGGCCCTCTCCATATTCTATTCGTACAATACGTGGGCCATCAAGACCGAATACAAAATGTTCTACGAGGCGTTTCAGGACTGGATCATACGGCTGGGCGACGGGGCGGGGCTGCTGAGACTCGTGACGTTGAGCGTGAGGGGAAAGCTGTTTAAGCCAGGCAAAACACATCAGAGGAGTGTGGTAGTGAATGGGCAGGTGGTGGTGATTCATACGGGCCATGCGCCACAGGGCGGAGTACTGCCAAATGTGGAGAGGGAGGAGTTGTATAGCCCGCCAGACGGGGAGGCGAGCTTCAGCGTCGACCTCAGCGAGAAGTACGCCGGTGGCCGTGTGCAGCTCCTGAGGAACGACGGGACAGACGTTGCAGGCGAGAAGGGACGAGCCCATCTCGAGAAGATGGTCGAATGTATTTGGGAGAAGCGAAGAGCCGGCACGCTCAACGGCCAGGACTGGATCAGTCTCGTCGACGGCTTTCTCAACTTTGTCGGTATGGTCGGCACATGGTGAACTTTCACATGTACTGGCGCTTGTGTGTACACCACCACAGTTTTTCAAAGGTATGTACTGGGCGTCTCTAACGCCCATCTCTCCAGTTTAGTTTTTCTTCTTCTCTTCTCGTCATCTGCGTTCAAGCATCTTGTTGCATCTTTTCGGCGCATACGGGAAAGGAGTTGGGCAAAAGGCATAATGGATCTTGGCGCAACATATGCTCAGTCAAAGACGAGTCTGCGATGGAAGGATGCCCCTAATTTTTTGGGTTGTATCTAGTTGGAAAGAAATAATGTGTGCATACGCAAATGCAAATGCAATGCAATAAAGGATGATAAATAATGCTATACGATCTACAATTAGTCCGTGTCTGTGTCTTACCCAGGTTGTTCTGCTGAGAGAGGAGCGACTTCAACACTCGAGTGGTACGAATTATCTGTCTACCATTGAAACAGCACGCGGGGATTCCACTCACCATGATAAGAGATGTAATTGCTTCGTCTCAACCTGACGAACACAGTGATGAAAATACTCTACTCTCAACTCTGACCTTCCCACCATACATGTCAAGAAACTACCCCCTCACAACTACCGACTCTTGCAAATCTAGCCCATATCCTCACCTATCCTTCAACCCCCCACCCACTCACTCACCCATCTATATCCCTCTTTCCCCCAACCACAGACACCTCGTTTCCCTCTCAAGCTCACATCGTACGTACAAACTCCAGCCCAACTCGGACTCCCGGACCTTCGGCACCCGGCGGAACGCTCATCCCACACTCCATAGTTCATCCTATCCCAACCCTTCCCTATCCCCCCCCTTTTTTTTTCTCCCCGGCCCTACACAGGGGAAGGGAGGAAAGGATCATAAACTATGCCGCTTTTGACCGTGATGTAATTTCGGATCTTTTGTTTCCTGGCAAGGGATCAAGACGTATGATTTTTTCTTTGATTATTTTCTTCCATCTGTGGTTATAGCTGGAGTTGTTTGGCCCTCATCTCCAATGAATTTTTCTTTAGCTACATTTCTGGACTTGTTTGTCTCTGTTTCCTGAGAGACTTGAATCAACATGGCGCGCATCCTCCTGTTTCTCGGCGCCATCCTCGGGCTCCTCACATCAGCAATGTATGTGCTGGAATCGCGACTAGAAGACTTCTACATCTTCACGCCGCGACAACTACAGCAACTCTCCACTGACGCCCTCGCGGTCCATGGAAACGACACCGCGGCCGTGGTGTCCTACATTGTCGACAATCTGTCCAAAAACCATGGGGATCACGTGAACTTGGACGAAGAGTGGATGTTCAACAATGCTGGGGGCGCAATGGGCGCTATGTATATTATCCACGCCAGTGTGACTGAGTACCTGATTGTGTTTGGGACGGCGATTGGGACCGAGGGACATTCAGGGCGGCATACGGCGGATGATTATTTTCATATTCTGAAGGGGGAGCAGTTGGCGTATGCGCCTGCAAAGGGGGTTTACGAGGCAGAGGTGTATCCGCAGGGGAGTGTGCATCATCTTAAGAGGGGGATGGTGAAGCAGTACAAGATGGACAAGGGGTGTTTTGCGCTCGAGTATGCGAGGGGATGGATTCCGCCCATGTTGTTCTTTGGGTATGCTGATAGTAAGTTTGACGCGTGTGTGAGGGCTGAGGATGGTGCTGATGTGTGTAGCTCTGTCCAGTACGCTGGATTTCCCGACCTTGTGGCGGACGACGTATGTTACTGGAAGAGAGATGATTGGCAATTTGTTGAAGGGCAAGTTGTGAGCAGCTGAGTTTTATTGGGGGTTGCAGATGAGTCTTTGTGGAAAATCAGTTTGTCCATGTAGGATCTGGCAGTCAGCCGTGCCAAGTCAGGCCTGCGATGGCTTGCAAGGGTGCTCATTACAGATACGAGGCACGCGACAGGGCGGCAGGACGGTTCGATAGGCGAAAACAGATGTCTTTGGTGTTGTATGAGAGAGTCTTGTAGAGAGTCGTTGTGGAAGCACCGTTTAGGCAAAGTAGCGCAGGTGCCTGAGTAGTGCTACGTTGCTACTAGGATAGTCTGGTTACATGGACGTGTGCATGTGATGGCCTTAGGAGCTCACGTTTTAGAAATGGCAATGGCTGCTTGGTTGTCAGTGCTGGTGCATCGTACACCGAGTGTTTACAAGAGCGTCGTGCTGAGATGGTGCACGTTTAAAGAGAGAGGTGAAGTCAGTCGAGACAGTCTCGGCCCGCCGCCGCCGTACGTCATTAGCCGTGCCGGCAGACGCGCGTCGCGTACGGGCAATTGCTGCGCGGGGGAAGTACATATAGTACTGCCAATCAGCGTGGCTGCGTCCGGGATCAGCGTCTGTGTGCTGCATCTTGTATGGCAGCTAGACGAGCAGCCATCGATGGTGAATCTGCTATGGGTTGCTGACGGGTGTTGGAGATGACGAAGGAGCGCAGCATGAAGTTGAGGCTCATGTTTCGAAACGGGCAGCCAATAGGGAGGCGGCGACATGGTGGGGATGACAAGGCTGGGGCAGGGTCAGCCTCGCCTGCGCAGCGTGTTTGGAACACTCTACAGGAGACGGGCAGTGCGTGTTGAGAAACAATGCAATGCGCAGGCAGTAGGCGGTGGAGTAGCGTGTGCGGGCGCCCGGCGCAGCATTGAAATACACGGCGGTGGCCGCAGCGGGATGGCGAAAGGTGCTTTGGTCGCTGGTCTGGTTCTCATCTCATCTCGTCTCATCGCATCGTCGAGGTGGCTGTGGCTGCTCAACACGCTCGGACTCGGCCTCCCCTCCCCATTCGTCGACTCCTGCCCCGTAGTGCCGCTAGCCGGGCGGCCCCTGCACAGGCCAAGGACATGTATCGACCGGGCCTTGCTCACTCGCACTCGCACGCCGTCTCCGCAGCGTCTGCCTCGATTGTCATTGCCCCTCCGCCCGTCTCTCTGTGGGCGCGCCGCATTCCATACCCGCAGCAAGACACGCTGCGCCCGGCGAGCCACCAGCAGCACCACCAGCAGCACCACCACCACCTGCGCGCCGACAGCTCAGTGCTTGGGAGCGAGCGGCCCCGGATCATGAGCAGAGCTTATACACGACCAACAAGCCTTGCCAGCCCGCACCAAGCCCCCGCCCAACCCACGCAGCTCTCGCCCACGTCCGTCTACTCGACCTCGCCGCACTGCTCGCCGCCCTCGTCGCCGCCCGCCACGCCGTTCCCCATCTCGAGCCCCATCGGCGCCCCCTTCTACCCCAAGCCCGAGGACTACGGCGGCTACCACTTCGCCCGCCTGCCCCAGCGCCTGAGCGCCCGCATGCCTCTCGAGATACGGCCCCGCGCCCACTGGCTCAGTCGCGTGCGCTCATGTCTGCGCCTGTTCATCATAGTCCTGAGCGGCGCCGTCGTCTTCATGCTGATGCACACCCTCGGCATCTATAGGGGGAACCGCTACCTCGAGCTGCGCAAAGGCGAGATCCCCATGGTCTGGCCCGCACACACCAACCTTGCCCCCACCATCATCCTGCTGGCCATTGCTGCTGCCAACTTCCTCGCCAGCGTTGCCATTCTCTCCCTGAGCTTCAAGCGCTCCTTTCGCCGCCCCATTCGCTCCAGAGATCTCTACAGAATCGTCGCAGGCAGCTTTGGCGTCGTCCTCTGGGCTGCTGCCCTGGTAGTCTTCCACCTGCTCAACAAAGCCAGCAAAGCCAGCCTGGCCCGCTACTCTTGCACCAACCAGAACCTCATGACCAACGGTCGATACCAATACCGCGCCGTCTGCGAAGAACAGGTACATTCAACTCCCCTCTACTTCCCCCCACATCGTCCATCCGAAAACTAATTCTCGCCTAGAACGTCGCCTTCTACACAGCCATGGGCGCCGCCTCTGCCGAACTCCTCACCCTCATCACCCTCGCCGCCTCGGCCATCATCTCCAAATGCCAGGAACCTCCACTCCCCACCATCCAAATACACGAGAAGAAGGACTCGAGTCACCACCTAAGCTCAGCTTGGAAGCCCCCAAGACCAAAAACATGGATACAATAGCTTCCTCCTTCTTTTCTTCTCTCGCAAGTTTCCAAATTATTCACCTGTACATATACTGGTTCCTACACGTATGCATGATACCCCGGACCCAAGCTTGTTTTTCTTTTCTTTTCCTTTGCTTTGCGTTGCATTCATCGGCGTCTCTGCTTTTTTCTTTCTTTCTTCCTTTAGGTGCATATACCACGTCATGAGCTGTGGATCTCTGCCCGTCAATGAATAGATAGGTGAAGCAGATGAAAAACTACAGCAACTAGCCTGTAGAGGTCACCATGTTACAATACTTTCTACACTTACAGACTTTGTAATCAGATGAGATGGCTGCAATTCACATGTCCAAGTGTATACTTTGTCCCAAAAAAATGGAGAAGCCAACATCACCAAAAGAAAAAAAAAAAGATTGCAGTGAGGTCGAATATGTCAGAGATGAAGATAGTATCATTTTCCATCTACCATCCAAAAAAAAAAAAAGATCAATTCCTATGCAGATCCCAAAATAGAGAAGAAAAAAAAGAGAACGCCCATCCAGATTCAGGACGCAGGCCCAAGCACTTTGGCACCCGTCGCTCCCGCTGGCCATGCATATGCAACCATGCCATGCTTTGTATGCTATGCAAAACTGAACATGAACAGGAACTGAAACTGGAACTGGAACTGAAAAGGAGACAAACTAAACCACATGCGCTCGTGGCTATGCATGCTTCAAGGGGTATCATCAACTCATGTGTATCGTCGCCGCCGCCGTCGTCATCATCATCAACGTCCCTATGACGTTACTGTAGAGGTGCTCGCAGCCGTTTCCAAGGCCGGAGCAGAGGTAGTCGTAGTCATAGTAGTGGCAGTAGTGGCAGTAGTGGTAGTAGTGGTAGTAGCGGTAGTAGCGGTAGTAGCGGTAGTAGCGGTAGTAGTAGGTATTTGTGCAGACAAAGGTGTTTTGATGCTGGGTGGTTGTGTAGGCACAGGTGTGGTACCCGTGGATGCAGGTGTGGCAGGGGCTGGGGTTGAGGATCGAGTCTGGGCAGGAGAAGGCGTGGAGTCTGTTGTGCGTAGACAACGAAGCTTGAGCGTGAGCTTCGGAGCCCTCACTGCTTGCTCTGGCGGCCGAAGGTCGAGGTGAGACTGCTGAGACATTACCCCGCTGGATTCATCTGATGAGCTTTCGCTGGGTTCAGGCGTCGAGTCAGAATCGAAGACATGGAGGGGCGAACGACGTTTCCGTGTTCGCGAAGCTTGGTCATCGTGCTCGCCGTCTACGCTCGGACTGGGCCGTTTCTTCGAGAGACCTTCCGCATTGAACTTCACGTTGGGTTCGCCGTCGTGGGGTCCTGTGACGTTGCGTACTGAGGAGTAGTGTTCCCATGTCTGCGGCGGTATTAGCATGATGGCCACAAGAAGCATTGCTGGTTCCCAACGTACGTGATAAGCTATGTGTAGTGTTCTTCGGTCGTCCTCGGCACTCAGATCATCATTGGGTGAGTAGTATAGTCGTGGCGAGAACACGTAGGTGTAGTCAGCCTGCCAGAGGCGTACGTGCACGTTGAGGGCGGAGGCAAACGCCGATACTTCCATGTTGTCCGCCCATTCACCAGGCTGGCCCATCTTCTCAACATGCTCATCGAACTGCTGTTGCAGCTGTTCTTCTGTGTAGTACGTGGTGTCGATGCGAGCTGTCTGAGCAGTGGTGGTGGTACGTTTAGGATTTCTCCGCAGGTTGTTCACGGCCATGTATTGTCGGTAGAATTCCGAGTTATCTCGCATGTGCTCAATCGTGAGGGTCCGAAGGATCTCGTTCATCTCTTGGTTGCCATAGAGCTGGTCAGACAGGGCATTGAACAGGCAGTTGCCTTGCACACGGTCAGCTGTGAACATGATGGAAAATAACATGTACAAACTCACCATCACCCCTGATCTTGCTGGCATACAAGCCATTGGTCTCTAAGATGGGGAACTCGGGAGAGTTCGCTCGCTGCTTGTGGGGAGCCATGTGGACAGCTGGTGCAAGGCCGCGAGACAGGAGAAGTCGGTGTACAGGGAGGCAGGCACAAGTGGGGTGACGCGGTCATGGAGGAGATGCAGAGTGAAACACACGCTGTGCAATATATTCCAAGCACAGGGCCAGCCACCACGTCTGGTGAAGGTGTTGGCCCGTAGTTGAGGGGAACGTGAACTTTGGATAACTCTGTGACGCGAGAGCTCTGGCAACGGCCGCAGGGAGGGACAGGGATAGGCCGACTTGGCGGGCCAGAGAACAACAATCACCGCCCTTGTCAGAGCTGCTGGAGCTATTCAGGAACCTGATGAAAGAACACGAATAAGCGAACAGCAATGCCAATCGCGACGGTTTGTACCCAGCGCACCTCGCAGCGGAGGAAATAGGGACGGCAGGATTGGTACAGAAAATTTCTGCTACGTACCTCGGGAGCAAACGATGATGTCACGGCTCAAAGAGCTATCCTAGCTTTCAGTCCGGTGCATGGCCGACGTGTGGGAATGCTCATCAAAAGGATGGATGCAGCGCCTGCGTGGAGACGACTGGGTAGCTTGCTGCCTGCACGCACCAGCGGGACAAACCTGGACCGTGAGACGCGTTTTCCAGGCAGTCAGCGAACGGTGCAGTCTTAAAGGTAAAGGTAGAGAGGCCAGCTTGTGGGGGTAAACAAGAGCATGCGCTCACGCGTTTTGTCTCGTGCCTGCTTCAGTGTGTGGTGGCTCCGGGGCTTATCGGCTGCGCCAATCACTTTTCCGATGGGAAGTCCCCTGACCCCGCCAGACTGAGCTGGGGAGAAGCTTCCGATATAGAACAACTATAAAGTGTGATCTGTGATTGATGAGCGACTGACCGTCAGGCAGCTACAATTATTGAACATGTCACAAACTAATGTTGTCGTTGTTGGGTAAGCATGACCGTTTTGGATTCCATGTTTCCAAATTGGGAAAGAACCTTGTTCACGCTGATTCGACTTGCAGTGCTGGTGTTATCGGTCTCACAACAGCTCTAGTGCTATCCAAGCACAGAAATCTTAATATCACTGTTGTGAGCAAGTACATGCCTGGCGACTATGATATCGAGTATGCATCACCATGGGCTGGGGCAAACTTTATGCCTGTTGGCAAGGAAGGCAGCAAACTGCGAGCATTCGAGAAAGCATCGTGGCCAGAAGTAGACCGAATCTGTCGAGAGGTGCCCGAAGCCGGTATCTACTACCAGGAGTGCAAGGTCTATGGCAGGAAGAAAGATGAGGGGACTGCTGTCGGTATCTGGTTTCAGGAGCTGATGAAGGAGGATCCATGGTTCAAGGATCTTATGCCTGAGGTACGTCCATGACAACCCCTTTACTTGACCCCTATCGATCTGTACGCTTGGGGACGTGTTGGCAGGTCTTTGTGGACCGATGCAGCCATACATCATACATCATGTACACATGTTGAAATAGATAATTCTTCAAGATGTCAGTGCGGTTGTTGCACGAGCAGTGGCATTATCAGCACAACCCGTCATGAGATTCGCTGCAGGGCGACTGCGCCTCACAAATCACAGCTCACACTGACCATCCACAAGGTTCGGATTCTGCAAAAGTCAGAACTCCCTCCCTCCTGCGATACAGGAACATATTTCAAATCCGTATGCATAAATACGGCCATCTACCTCCCTTGGCTGCTCGGCCAATGTCTGAAAAACAACGTCACAATCAAACGCGGCATTCTCACGCACATCTCCGAAGCTCCCTATCACCACTCATCCGGTAATGCCTCCATCATTATGAACTGTACTGGTCTCCTCGCCTCCAAGCTCGGCGGCGTAATGGACACCACGGTGTACCCCGGGCGAGGCCAGATTGTATTGGTAAGGAATGAGCCAGGCGCCATGCACACCACATCTGGGACCGACGACGGCTCTGACGAGGCCATGTACATTATGAGTCGGGCAGCCGGCGGTGGCACGATTCTAGGCGGCTGTCTACAGCATGGCAGCTGGGAAAGTCAGCCTGATCCGAATTTGGCGCAGCGTATCATGGCTAGGGCTGTTGATATATGTCCAAGTCTTGTACCCAAGACAGGGAAGGTGACGGAATTGAGTGTGATCAGACATGGTGTGGGGTTGCGGCCAATGAGGGAGGGAGGAATAAGAGTCGAGACGGAGAAGATCGGAAAAGAGTGGGTTGTGCACAACTATGGACATGCAGGATACGGGTATCAGAGTTCATGGGGAAGTGCGTGGGAAGCCGAGAGACTGGTATCAGAAATTCTAGAGAAAGAAGGCAAGAGGGCGAAGTTGTAAGAAGACGGTATCTTGGCTGTGATGTTGCAGAATAAACGGCGGATAAGTCAAGACCACTCAGCAACATCAAAGCAAGGTAAACAACCCTAATATCGTGCATATAGCATCTAAATCAAGATGCTATTATAAGAAGGTAAATACAATCTTGTAGGCAGCTTTTAGTAGTATACTTAAGCGTGTTGCGTTATAAAACAGATGTAAGAGGGCTACAGTGGCCTGGGCTTATCCGCTGTTTTTTCTGCAACATGAGAGCTTGGTACCGGATTACACCAAAATCAAAAGCCAAAACATTTAGTCGCCCACGGAGCCCGCTTTACTGTGTTTCACAGCCTCTATGACCTTCTCTTCCAAGTCTTTCACTGTTCCGCTTCCAGCAAGTCTCTCTTGTGTACTGCTGTCAAAATTGGGCTCAACATTAAACGCGTTCTTACAGTACCTAGAACATATGTCAGGACGGTATGGTACGTTGGGTGCTGGTAGTACGTTGTAAAGATCCCAAAATCCTCTTTAGTGAAGCCAAGGTCGCTCAACCGCGTCTGCCCTTCTAACTGGAAATCATCCGGCTTCTTCTCCATAGCCTTGAGTATAGTCTCGATTGTGTCCTTGGGGTTAGGTTGTGCAGCATCGCTGGGATCTGGCGAGGCAGCTGTCATGCTGGCAAGGGGCGGAAGATATCTGATAGTTTTAAGATAAGGTAGTCGATGTCAACTCAATGTTTGTCTAGAAGTAGGTGTTATGCTACGTCCTCCAATGTATGTATACCTCAGCAAATTTATCGCGCAATGGTTCAACGGATACCTGACGGGGAGCTGCGCTTATGCGTTATTTAGCTAAATACCTCAGATACGTAGCGTGTCGCCTGATATCAGGTTCCGGGTAAGTGGCGCTGACAATGAGACAGTCGTTGCGGGGTAAAATCGTACGTGCCGTTGTACGTCGTTACCAATCCTGCCAGCACCAAAATACAAGCTTATTCGAGCCCGGAATCTCATCCCGTTAGCATGGTTGGTGCAGATCGCCACTTTCTGTCTAGATGGCGGTAGTGGCGGAGATCTTGTAGTTGTGACATCAGCCAGGCTCCGTGTAGGGAAGTGCGTGGGAAGTTGAGATGTTGGTGTCGGAAATTCTGGAGAAAGAAGGTAGGAGGGCGAAGTTGTAACAAGAACGAGGGTGAGTACAACGACTTGAACAATAACATCACTATGTTTAAGGACTACCTAGTTGAGTGTAGGTAGCGAAAAGGCGTCATACTGTTACTGAGTACTTTCTTGTGACTAGTAGCGGTGTTGCGTGCGTGGAGCGTATGGAATTTTCTGGTGTTCCTAGGAGGTATTCGGTCAATAAATACGGGCTTCTTCGTAAAGTAACAGTATTGTTGGTACTGCTACATCGCCTATTGCTGGACTGTGATCACAGTCAAGACCTCCATCAGATTGTTCCTTAGCAATGTTGTGCTGTGTAGATGTGGAGGTTTCGCTCTGTATTATTGAGCTGCGGCGGTGGTATCTCAGTCTGCCGTGCTGGCCTCGTTCTAGTGATGACATCTGTGCGGTAGACGCTGTGCGTGAATGACTGTGCGGCTCTTCAGACGTGTTGACGAGGTTGTTGTTGTTAGCCATAGATGCTGTATTCTGTGCAAAATGATTAACCTTATGCGTGTGCTAAAGCTACTCTAAGCACTTACTAATGTTGGCGTTTCTGTTGTGGTGTAGTCGTGGTTGTTTGTGTCTGAAGTTCCAGAAGTCATGCTTGCAAAGCGTACCTTCTTCATCTTGATGTAGCTTGTTAGAGTGCTTTTCGAGAAACTTGGGTGTGCGGAAGTAGCGATACCATTATATATGCGCGCAAATAGCTGGCTTGGCAATGGTGACTCCGCTCTAGGCCCCAACCAAGGTTGATGACCGGTCAGGGTACACCACAGCGGTACGGTGGGCCATTTACAGCAAAGAAATCGAAAAGGGGGAGCTACGTTACGCTCCTATAGCAACAACCTGACGCTTCTTGATAATCTCGACTGCCGGTTTCAAGCTTTTCGAGGGCAAACTCCAGTCTTGTAATCTCAGTCCATCCTCTTGTGTCAACATCCACAACGTTTCTGCCGCCGTTATACGAATCTGTTACTAAGTTTAAGCTCTCGAATATCTGGGACGATTTCTCCGACATACCTTAGGGAATGGATGCAGAAGCATGCTCGTAACCTTGGCAAGGGTATCAGAGCGGGTTGCTGGAACCGAACCAAGTCCTCGATACACATCCAAAGCTAGATGTAGCTTCTGTATATGTGTAGATTTGAAATGAGCTTTCTGGATGCAAGACAGAAGCATCCGAAAGCTATCGTTGTTAGTCAAGTTCACCTAGCTGTAGCTTTCCGGACTCGGTGATGTAAACAATCAAAACTTACTTGAAGTCAGTTGAGGTCAATCGATGCATGATTTGCATATCAAAGAGGAACGCCCACACCTCGAGCAATGGAAGCAACACCCTGTCGTTTTCAAGCTCCTTTTTCAAAAGATCGGTCAGGCAAACAGCCAAGTCCAACAAAGATAGTTGCTTGCTATTTGAGGCGCCAGCCAAAGGCAAAGTCATGCCAAAGTCGAGGAGAGCGTCTCTGCAATTTTGGACGACTGATTCGGAAGCCATACCTGCCGAACTTACGAAGCCACGACAGATCGACTCCCTGATCATGGTGGATTCCGTCGACTTCAAGGTTTCCAGCGCTGCGCTGAAGTATGCCCGAGACGAGACATCGTCCACCGTTGCTGCCATTAGGCCAGACTGATATGCGATTGAGTTCTCGGCGATGATAGATGCCGCCCGTGCTCGGACTTTGTCCAACTTTTCCAATGACAGTCGTAGGACGTCTGAATATATGTGGCGGTCTGAGTCTGTGGCTTGATCCTGGAACAGTTTGGCCATCCCCGCTGTCCGAACAGCATTCAACGCTTCTAATCGAACCAAAGCACCAACATCGCCTCTCTCGGTGACTGTATAATCGTTTAAAGCTATGTGCAACGCAGTTGCTATTCGATCTTTGACATCTGCCGCCCGTGGTGATGTGTCGTTCTTTTTGATCTCGTGGCAACTTTTAAGCAAGATGTCCAAGGCTTTCAAAGCTACCGTTCGGGCCTCGATTGCTACCGCTGATGTGCATCTGAACGCGATTGTCCTCAGAATACGTAATTGTAGTTCCGTGACTGTGCTGTATGGAGTGGACATGGATACCCTATAGGCTGATGCAAGTGCAATGACGTGGCCGGAACAGCGCAATCCACTATAAGAAGCTTCGTTTTCCAGTTTCAATAACCAACTGGTGACCATATCTTCTGCAAGAACCGGAGAAACATTTTGAAGAACCGAGAGGACTTGACCAGCGGCATCTGCTATGGCTACCAAAACAGACTCTTCATGTCGGGCCAGGCACAGATCCAGAACGCGAGTAGTCTCAGCTGCAGGAAATCTCGCACTCCAATCTTCCCTCGACAAAAGACTCATAGCATGAGCTAGAGCCGCAAGAAGATTGCAATACGCTGCCGCTGTGAATTCTGGTCGCATTGCAGGAGACGTGAAGAATTTGTCCTCTAGTTTGAGTTGATTGTCGAAGAGACGCCAAAGTTGAATGAACGCTGCCGGTCTGTTAAGACCTTCTGACGTGAATTCGACGTGATCCGGAACTTCCACAAGGGCCGTTAGAGCCGATACAAGTCCCTGACGCTCCTCGACCTCTCGAGGTCGTAAGGCTGCAAGCTGGCTACAAATTTGATCAGTCATCTGCCTTACTATCTCGGGAATTTGGTTTCTAGACAACAAGCCTATGGCTTTGGCGGCGAAGAGACGTGACTCTGAGTCTAACGATCTTGTTCCGCGCCATCCCGTCAGATTTTCGAAAACAGCTTGCCAGTACAACGAGTGCAGATCACCGGCTTTGATAGCTACATCACACATGGCTCGTTGACGCAGACCTACGGCGTGGAAATCTACTGCTTGAACGAGCGGAATGCCCTCTTCGATGGTATTGGGATGACGACCGATCAGTTCTTGTAAAGCCGCAGAAGATCCCCGACGGATGTTGCCAGCTGGGTCAAGACATGCAACCACGACGAGTTCGATTGCTAAAGTCTGAGGTACCGACATGTCTGGTCGATGCTCAGAGGCTCGGATTGACGAGGTCTGTATAGAGAGAAGGTCATCTGTAGGATAGCGACGAGACAATGCCCAAATACCAAAGCAAGCAGCATCGCGTACGTTTGTTCCGATCGACCCGCCAGTTGGTGAGCGCTGCTCGAACCCAAGCGATAGCAACAAAGCATTCAATACGTCCGGCAGCTGGTGGCCTGGTATAGCCTTTCGATAGAGCAAATGAGATAGGGTCAGAGTCAGGCCATGCCATTGCAAAGGATTGACTCCGCTCAAGTTGCGTTTGGCCCCTTGCCAGTATACACTCTCGTTAAGCGAACCAAGAATAGCCTCCACAACTTCTTCAGCCATCTCCGAATCGAGCTTCAGCGTGACGATGCTGAGAGCCTTGCTCGCTGCGTATCGTACTGGAGTATCACCGTCGCCCAAGGCTTCGAGTAGCGCCTCGATGACTTCCTCAAGTACAGATGTAGGGTCAAGCCCTGAAGGGGTCGAGGTCGTCTGAAGACAGTGCACAACAATGTTCCGCATGGTCTTAACAATCAACTTCCGCGCCACAGCTGACGATTTGAGGAAAGCAAGATTGCCTTGGTGCAAAATGCTCTGGCAGGCTTGGAATACAGGCGCGAGGAAGGGGCCAATCTCTTCGTTAGTCGAGGAGGCCACGAGTCCCGATAGGAACGACAAAACGCCTATGCATCTGTGTATATCTGAGGAATCCTCAGTAGCGTCCGAGAAGAAAGATAAGGACCATTCGACGAGAACGTGTAATAGTCCAAGATCTTGCATGTCTGGGCGCACCGACAGAGTGACCAAGAGCTTAGCAGCAGCATTACGTTCCTTTGACGCAGATTGCAGACACCGAAAACATATTCTGAGGACTCGTATAGTGATTCCTGGGATTTCAGCGGGGAGCTGGATGCCCAGCTCTATTGATGTTTCCTCGGATGACTGCAAAGCCGATATGGAGGCAAGTGGGAAAGGTGCAAGCATCAGATGCGAAAGCCACAGCAGGAGAACGTAGCGCTCCGTCCATGGTACGATCGACTGCTGGAGAGTCTCGTCTTCGGCTTTCTGGAAATTTCTTCCAATCTCAAACTCTTTCAAGATAGGCTCTAGGTACCGTGGCTCGTTATTGAGAAAGCCTTTGATGACTTTTTCGCCTCTTACCTTGCAGAAAAGATTGATGATATAACAGATTGCATGCGAGAGAGGCACATGGCTTTTCTTTGTTTGCTCCTTCGATGTTATCCGTAGCAATCTCAGGTACGCATCAACCAACAGCGGCAGGAAGTTCTTTAAATGCGTGTCAAGTAGCTGAGGATCTTCTTGAAAAGGCTCAATCTGTCGTACAGGTCAGATGTATCTCATTGCGACGTAGTACTAGCACGTACCAGAGCACATGCTCGATACAGGTCCACCTCTCGCACTTGTTGACGAACTGGAGACTCTGCTGACTCATGTTGACGTCCTCGAATCAACCGTGGAAGCAGCTTCTCAAGATCTGCAAGCAGCGCAGACGATGCACGCTGTAGCTTGATATCTTCGTCGTCGCCGTTCATTGTGTCGTAGTGCAAGTTAGAGTACAGTCGTGGGTTATGCAAGTAACAATCTTGGCAGCTCGAGTCATTTCCTGCCACTTTGACGCGTCGCACCTGACTCCGCGCTCGCTCGCAGTTCGTGACGCGCCTGACTTGCAATTGCCCATCTACAACCACCGAAACTCGATAATCGACCAACAAGACTCAGGATGGCGGAAACGAAATACAAGGATTACCTTGCTGCTCGAATTTTGACCGAGAGTCAACCAGTACGCTCTAGGTGGAGGCGTGCTGCTTGCGCAATTCTGACAATGACTAGGTTACATACAGACTGCTTTCGAGAGCACTCCAGGTCAATGTCAGCACTGCCAAGTGGTAAGTGTCACTTTGCGCAAGGTCCAGCCTTTGACTTACTCATCGTAGGATGCTGTTTGAATTCCACCAGAAGCAAAATGCGAAGAAATCGAAGTCCATTCACGCGACATACCTCATCTCTGGCACGAAGCGAGTCGCGAGCCAAACGAACGGCACCATGAGTGGAAGCGGCGAAGATGTTAGCATGCGCAGCTCACCGTTCATGAGTTCCATGCCAGAGCAAGAGCAGCAGGAGGAGGAGGAGCCTGTCAAAAGGTCCGCCATCTTGCTGGTTCGGGAGGAAGAACTCGAGAGTATGTGACGGAAAGGTGTTTGAGTATACTCGGGCTAAAAGCGTTGTGCAGAGACTCGTGCTGGGTTCTCGGAAGAGGCGTCGATCCACATCTACAGCTTGGAGCCAGGACCACTCGAGGTATGAGCGAAGTTGATCGACTTTGTGCAGCAACTAAAGACAACAGAACCTAAACGTATTGGCATCTTGCAACCACGAGGTGTATTCAAAGCCCACCGATGAAGATCCACTGGAAAGATGGCGAGTTTACGGGTCTATCCAAAATCCATATATAAAAGTATGAGCCAATCCCCCTTCCTTCTTGGTTGAAACTTGACTGATTGCCTTGTAGCGAAGGACAGCCAAATATGCACCACCGCCTGCTCCTGCAGCCTCTGCTAAACCAGCTGCCAAACCTGCCATCAAGCCCTCCGCAAAGCCGCCCGTGGCTGCTCAGCTGCGAAAAGAAGCCTCGACTGCCTCGCGTGGTAGTGTGTCCGAAGACAATGCATCCGGACGATCGACACCACAACCAGCAGCTGTCCCGGCGACCTTGAAAAGATCGGAATCCACGAAGTCTGTTGGTACGAAGAACAAGACTGCGGGAGACATATTCAAGTCATTTGCGAAAGCAAAAGCAAAACCGAAGGACGCTGCAAAATCAAACGAGTCGACACCTGCGCCATTAGAGGATGGTAAGCTAACTGACGAAGTGTATGGCGTCTGAGCTGACCTCAATAGAACCAATGCAAGGCATGTCCGAGGACGATGGTGATGAGAACGATGAGCCTGAAATTCAAGTCGATACTCAAAAGATCGAGGCAGCGAAGAAGGCTCGTGATGAGCGGGCCGAAAAGCTGCGGAAGATGATGGATGATGACGGTAAGCACAGGAGGTGTAGGCACTTAAGAGTTTAGACTAACGGAGCGCAGACGAGATGCCCGATGCGCCTGCCGCAGAGGAGAAGCAGATTGAACCATCTCAACCTGAACAAGCAGAGACGCCCGAACCTGATCAACCAGAGCCCACAGTGACTGTAGAGAACGGACGAAGAAGAGGGCGAAGACGGGTCATGAAGAAGAAGACAGTGAAGGATGAGGAGGGATATCTTGGTAAGTCAATATCAGCACATTGCGCACCTCTGTGGCTAACAGCTAGGTAGTGACCAAAGAAGAAGCCGTATGGGAATCGTTCTCGGAAGAAGAGCCAGCTCCCAAGAGGGCAAAACCTGCTCCCAAACCGGCGGCTGCATCGAAGGGCAAACCTGCCGGCAAAAAAGGGCAAGGGAGTATTGCGAGCTTCTTTAAGAAGGCTTAGGACGTCGCATGTGCAGTTGTTAGCAATCTCCACCAGTGTATAGTTTACAGATGCCCTATCGTACACACATGTCGTAGCCATCCAGCGTCGACAACGATCGATCGCCAAATGCAATCATGTCTCACCAGAGGAAATCCAAAATCTGCCATTTGTTATGCCAACGTAGCTCATACCATACCCCTGACAGCTCAGAAGCTTTGCGTCCGCACCCAAGTGTCCCAATCAATGTTCTGTCTCAAACAGGAAGTCGGTGAAGACGAGCGACGCGCATGTAGCACACGCATGAAGGCTACACGGTGAGCACGGGGACGCCGAACGGTCTTGCTAGTCAAGATCTGTGTACGACATCGATGGTGGGACTGTGTGTGGGGAACGGCCGCCTGCGTCGCACAGGTCGGCGACTTGTGAGGGTTTTCGCTTCGGGGACGACGTGCATAAGGGATGAATGGGAATGAGGCGGTACGTAGTGTCACAAGGCGTCACTAGACAAAACGTTCGTTTGCGTTTCTTTCGGACTCTGGTAATTGCTTGCATGGGTCTATGCTATCAAGGTATGCGATCACGGCCAGAGCTCCTCTGTCCTCCACCCGGCGTTCGCCCGTGCGGTCTCACCATCCCAGGTATACCTGAACCTCCGCGCCTTCTCTGGGTCGCTGAGATCCGTTTGCTCGACGGAATCAGGGACGATGATTACGAGACGGAAGTTCTTCCTTGCAACCTCATCGTGAAGATCATCTGCTTTCGAGCCGAGCTTGAGACGCTCCTGGTCGAAGGGCGCGGTTACGGGCTGACCTGGCGGTGGGTTCTTAAAAGAGCCTGATGAGGTGTTAGTTTGAAACCGTGCTATTTACATAGGAATGAACGTACCCTTGATTCCAGGAGACTGATTGCCGAAGAACCCTGTGAGCTCCCTCTGCCAGCTCCATTCGTTCTCTCCGCCCTCTTTGAGCGCCCTCATCCTCTTGCCAACCTCGCTCTTTACTGTGCGGACACCACTGCTTTCCTCTGAGCCCTCGATGTCGTCGGCGATGACGTAGGCTTTGCCCTTGACACGCCATTGTGTCTGGGTCTCGCCCTCTACCCACCAGACAGCCTCGACGGGACCCCCGCCACCGCTACCTTGTATCTGATCGTTGCTCTCTGCGTGCCCAGCGCTTGTCGCAAAGATCTGTCCAACCTTTTCCATGCGTACATCCGTTGTGAAGGTCGGACAGTCGCTGTGGTACAGCTCCGGGTTGCGCTCAGCATCATTGTGCTTGTTCTCTGGCAGCTCGGCCCAGAAGCCTCTAAAGATGCAGTATCGGACTCGCGGGACGTAGTCTGTAGGGGAGCCCTCTGGAGCCTTGTCAATGGTACCAAGGACGAACTGCGGCGATTTCATTTCGCCAATATGCTTGTTGAAGAGCTGCTTCCATGGTGCTTGTGGAAGCGTCGAGGCTGCGGGTGCGGTGGTCGACATTGTGCGTAAAAGACGCGAGAGACGGGTTATTGGTCGGGAAGCTATGTTTGCTGCTTGTGAGAGGTATTGAAAGTGAGTACGGGTATTAGTGAGGTGTTGATGAGTGTATGCGAGCTCTCGATGTTATCCACTTAATGATGTCGTCATCTATGAGAGCTGTAGCTGCGTCACAGCCAGAACTTTGGTAGAAATTGGTATTAGAGGTTCTCAACCTTGTGCTTAGAGAATACACAACGTTTAGCAGTACTTTACACTTTTTCTGACGTTCATGGTGGACTCGTGTTGTGTCTGCCTCCTGGTCCTGGGGATGTTGCAGGCCTTGGCAGCAGCTATCGATAACCATGAGGGCCAGCAGCTGCAAGTCATCCTGGTCGAACGATTGGTTACAGATCGTGAAACGATACAAATTGCCGTACGAGTCCACATTCAGCTTTTCTGGACCTTTTCACTTCAATCGAGCATAAGTTCGTCACTTGATGGACCTCACGTCCCTCGACTTCAAATCAACCATGCACGAACGCCCATGCAAAGACGAGCAGAAACGGGCGTTGCGTTCAGGGCGTAATGCTACGGGAGGGGCGTTGATCAGCGACCAAATCATACTTTTCCCTCCAATTGCATGCCCGCAGGTGTGTTTGGCTCCTCGTCATGCTGTAGCGGAAAGCAAAGCCCTTAGGTAGGCCCGGTCCGTGTGTCTTGCCAAATCCAATCGCACCGGTGAAAGATAATCGACAGATTGAAAAGAGCCTACCTCAAACTGTCAGGTTTCTGTGGGTCAGTCAACGACTCCAGGGCGCTTCGAGAAGGTCGGCGACCTGAGCCACAGCCTGGGGAACTCGTGTCGGAACGTTGCATTCAGAACTGCAAGGTGACTGCAACAACGGGTTGCACGGCAGGCCGTCTGGAGCGTTTTCGTGATCGTGTTCAAGCGTCGGAGCATACATGTATTCGGTTAATTGTCCAACGTAGGAATGTCGGAGGTGTCCCGAACCGTGCAATGGTAAATTCAAAGGGTGAGCCTCGCGAAGGGACACAAAATTGACACTCTTGGTGTGAGGGCAGAGTCAGTCAAGTCGGTCGGTGCGGTTGGCTTTGTCCGTACGCATGTGCGCGACTAGGAGACGAACCACAGCGGTGGAAACGGTGTTGGCCGTATGGGGAGGGGTTGGTGCGAGTGCGAAAGACCCCGCGCTACTTCAAACGCACTCGTCTTTGTTTCCTGTTTCTGACTCTCGACATACCTAGTCAAAGAGTATGAACACACTCAACGCGTTGATTGGTGCCATGCGAGTGTTCGAACCGCCGGGTGTCTCGAGTATCAAAGCACTGGTTCTCCTCGGGGCAGCGATTATCACTATGCGTCTAGTACACTTTGTCCTCGACAGCGCTGATGGAGGGGTTGGTAGATGCGTTGGTTGTTGCATTGACTCTGATCATGTGCCCTTCCTCTTCCAGCAGCGTCTGCGAATGCATGTCACTGCCTTGCGGCATGTTAGCTGATCGTCCTATAGCACCCGCGTTGAACACGTAGCTTTGCAATCTATTTACACCGCAAGATATGGGCAGTGAGACACTAGCCAGCGTTAGCTCCCCGTTCCGCACCGTCTCGCTTCACATCGCGCCGAACCCTGCGGAGGGACGGGAAGAGACGCCAGAAGCAGTTGATTGGAGGACAGCCGCAAATGACACGATTACCCGCGCTGCTTTTGTCCAGTGGGTGGGGGATGACTACCGCTCTCTGCGCCTCTCGCTCGCAGGAAGCACTCCGCCGACGGCGCAGTCGCGGATGTATCTCCTCTGCAAATCACAGTCAGGCATAGCTCTGCACTTGTGGTTAGTCGGCTGCCTGGGTGCAGATCTCATCTCCCAGCGTCGTCGCTCACGGCACAACCAGTCACCCGTGCAGTGGTCGACCATCTGCCTCACTTGCTGTTTGGAACGGCAGCAATGCAGCTCTAACCACAACGTCCAACAAACGGAACATAGCATGCCCGTTGCAGACGCAGAGACAGAGGCACCGTTGGAAGCGCCCAGCCGCCCAGACCACGCTCGACCATGGCCGAGAGCGAATGCGATCGACGGCGCGCCGATGTGGCACAAAAGGGCCGGCGAAGCCTAGCAGACGAACCGTTCACTCGGAGCATTCTGCGTTCTTTTGCGTCCCTGCACTGCTGCAGTCTCCGCCCTCTTCTTCCTGCACGCACCTCATATGTAATGCGCAGTGGCTTTGCGCAACCGTAATTCTCTTGCGTGTCCGTCCACTGAAGCGTGGCCTGTGATCGTTTTATCCGCATTATATGCAAACCCCTGCTCTCCAGCCCGCGGCCCTCTCCACATAAGTCGCCGACCATCTCCTACCCACCCGCCCGCTCCGCTGCAGGCACGTTACATACACTCTACCCGCCCACGCATCCGCCCCACGATCCTCACTCACCTCACGACTGCTCGCTGGACGACTTCACTTCCTCTTCGCCTGCTCTGACCTTCGCTCACACCACTCCAACACCCGCATCCTCACCCATCCGAAGCGTCCGACTGCTCGCCTGACCCTGTTTACGATACACTCCGAACCGCCTCGCCCACCCACCAACGCGCCCAGCATGTCGGACATCGCCAAATCCTTCACCTACTTGCAAGACACCATACCACAATGGCTCCAGGACATCGCCAACCTAGAAGAAAAGGTCACGAGGATGCAGGATGACATTGCCAGCGTGTCGGTGTCGCAGTCTCCGTTCGCAAAGGGCAAGAGTGGCTCTATCGAGTCGATACGTGCTGGAAAGCTGGATGCTGTAGCGGAGGAGACCACACCATCAGCCGATGCGACCCCGAACCCGCTCGGCACTCGCAAACGGAAGTCATCGATCATGTCTGGCCGCGCCTCAGGACCCTCGCGGTACCGCCCGAAGACGATGGTGGTCGTCAGCTACGACGGTGATATGCAGAAGACGTTTGAGCTGCTTGTACGAGGGCTAGCGACAGGGCGCAACATGCTGAGGAAGGCAAAGATGGAAGCGAAGATGGCCGAATTGGCTGCCATCGCGGGCTCGAGTGACGAAGAAGACGACGACAATGAAGAGGACGAAGATATCATGTCAAAGATAAGCTACCGACCACGTATGACTTCCATGCGGGTACGTGCTGCAGCGGCTAGGAGGGGAGGCCGCAATGGTCCGAACAACGGCGCAACCCCACCGGTGGAGCTCTTCGAGACCACAGACAAGACTCTCGAACAGGCACAAGAGCTGTGCGAAAAGTCGGCGCATCTGACACTCCGTGATGGCGACTGCCGAAACGAACTCAAGCTTGTACGAACGCACCTCGAGAACGCCCTCTCGACCGCAAAGACAGAGGTTACCAAGTGTGCCACCAGCCAACCGCAACCAGCCCCACTCCAGCAAGAACAGGACACATCCGACACGTCAGTGTCCTCCATGGAACCTTCGTACAAGAGACACTTTCCCAACATTTCGGCTAAGCCGGTTCCCGAGCCGGAAGCAAAATTGGAGCCTGTGAACACCCAATCTACCATCCGTCCCCCGACTGCAGCCACAATGACAGCGCCAAAGACAATGGACATCGAAGTTGACGATAATGATGACGACGAAGAGATGGATTTCGTCCTACCGCCTGTGCGCTTCACATCGCGGCGGAGGGCTCGCATCTAGAACATTTCATTCTTCCATTTCTGTTCATATCTGCGTTTGAGCGAATCTTAGTTGAGTATGGGTACTGTTCATCTGGCGTCTAATTGAAGGGGCAGTATATCATGTTGCATCATGTCTGCTGGGAAGAGGATACCCTGTTTGCATTTATCAAATCATAGTGGCAGAGGAGGGCACGGCCACTCGCTCGTCTTTTCAAGGACATGTTTATCTACCGTCGTAATTGATACTGTATGTGGTTGGCAGTTCGCGACACTGTTGCTTTGCACTACCTATAGCGATACCCAATGCAATGCTTCTTATAGTATATGCGTTCTCTCTACCTCTGCTGCATGCTTTCGTTGTGTTGTCTTCCTGTTGCTGATACCATGTGGTGATCTGTGGAGGTTTGGTGTTGCCTGTTTACATGCTTGTGAACGTCGCTCCTGCCCTCCACGGTCAACACTAACTCTTATTACAGCTGGCAAGTCATGTGAGCGCGCGTGTCCCTACCATCATTCGCGCGCAGTGTCACGACTGTCCACAGCGCTACATTTACACAGCCTCCTCTACTCCGAGACCAGTTAGCGTTTCTGTTCACTTCACCTCCCGCATGAGTGTGCTTTCGCTCACTTCACAGCGCTGAGACGGCACCAGGATTGTCGGTCGTCGGTGGGAATGGCGTCACCTGCTTTCTACGATGCAAACACCGCTAGAGAAGAGATCTTCGAAAGCACTGATGAGCTCCGTCATGCCAGCTCAGAGGCGGTCAACAATGTGAGTCACCATCAGTCTATGCCTAGACAGTGGCTGATATATCTTCAGAGCGAATGTCTCCCTGTTGCTCTTAGCTCGGGAATTGGCATGTCGAGAGAGTGTGGAGACAGCGACATTGATACGAATGCAAGTCTCCGAGACTGTGAAGACTGCGAAGATACTCCGAGTCCGCAGCTACCAAGCACGACTGCAAGTCTCTTTGCTACCTACACTTCGATCTTGGCTGACCTTGATATTTTGAGTCCATCAATAGATCCGACAATAGCGATGCTACCCCTACAACCGATTCGGAGATCGAGAATGTAGCTTCACTGCATCCCAATCAACGAGGACCACCCAAAAGTGTTGAAGCAACCAGCATTGACGATACAGGTGCTCGGCTGAAGACGCCTACTCCAACCTGCTCACCTATACGTCGTAAAGCTAGGGCAAAAGGCACTCTCATGTATGACCAGAAGTACCACCCTATGGACGATGTCATTCGGCCCTCACAAGCAGCAAAGCGCCGTTCATTACATGGCGAAGGACCTCCACCACTACAGGACTCAGATGTTTCCTCTTTTGAAGATTCGGACTGTGATTCAGGAAGCATGGTTGGTGATGAGGATACTGATGACGACGAGCCCCAATCATCTAAGCAAAGCCGCAAGAGGAAGAGATCAGGATCTCCAGCTCCAGCGCCTACCCGTCGCTCGTCACGTAAGAAGACTAGTCCCAAGGTGTCATACAACATGAAGATTCATCCTCAAGACAGTGACTTGCGCCGGGTCTATGCGTGCGACGGTTCGAAAAGCTCTCCTTCGGCGAACAAGCGGGTCAAGGACTGTATCGATGGCTCTTGCAATGAAGATGAGTCACTGGAAGATCTTGAAGAGGAGTGTCAGTTTCTTCATGAGGACCACCCTCGAAAAAGTGAGTGATATTGGCAAATTCCAGCTGGTGCGCTTCCAGACCAGGCAATAGACTTTTCGACGTTATGAGCAAACACTGACAATAAGACCTCAGGCAAACATCTCGGTCTCCCTACCTACAAGGCTTCGTTCCATCCGCAACCCGCTCCCGAGAATCCACCAGATCCACAAAAGACCCTCAATGATGCTTACTCGCACCTGAGCCCAGATATCGCATATCTTGCAGCCGACTCCGACATCTGGAAAGATGTGAAGGGCCGGCCATTTCAGATATTCACCGAGCGCATGGAAAATCAGTTGGATGCGGAAGCAGAAGCAGCATCTCCTTTACGTTATGACGATGACGACAAAGAGAACGATATCACTAACCCAGAGCTCATACCCGCGCCAGATCCACTCCAAGGCATATCCATCATACCAGCTTCAACTTATAGACAACAACATGGACCCCACGACTTGTCTAACCGAATTCCTATGGTCAGCAATGCGTTTTACACTCACCCGCAATTCGAGGCAGTGCCTTACGGATTGGGCTGGAGTGATGGCGCCCGTGATATGGAAACCTACAGTGCACATGACTATCCGATGCCTGACTACTTACGCATCCTCGCATCTAGTGAGAACCTTGCCCGATCTCCTTTGCTGGAGGAACAGGGATCATCAAACAGGCAACACTCAACCTCGAGCTCATCTCCATCAAAGAACATCGGCACACTAGAGCTTCTGCGCTGATGACTCCAAGCAACGGGGTTGTTATACGATGCGAAAACTTCGAGATTGTATGACATTTACATCTACAAGAGCAAATGAAGGGAGGGACTTTCAGCGCATCGATTTGAATGAGGGGAAATGCAATACTGTCAGGTCAGCGTGAGTCGTCCTAAAGCAGCTGCCTATATAGATGTCGTTGAGCGCAAGTAGGGAGAGCAACGATAATATAGTTCAAAAACATGTGGTATCAGTAATCCACAATTTATGGTTCTTTGATGATGTTATTGTCCCATCCTCAGTTCGATACAACCATCTGATAGCGACTAGGTTGTTTGGATCAGACGTAGGTTCTCATCTCAATCATGAAGAAACAAGAGAGGAAGCAGTCAAACGAACGAGGATGAGGTGATGTGAGTTATACATCACAAACAAACTTACCTCTTAACTCACTCGATCAATCAAGACGACGATCAATGATCTTACACACATGACAGAACCTCTGCAGTTAGACCCAAGAGCTCGCTTGTCAGTTCGCTAGCCTCCTCTTCGTTCCTAAGTTGGTAATCCGCCTTTTCATGAGCATTTGTCCGGACGCTTTGCGCGCTCAACTCACACACATACTAACAGAGTGACACACTCAGTTGTTAACAACTCTAATCCCATGTAATGCAGAAGGGTATAAAAAGTCCTAAGATAAACATGCTGTGCAGGGAGATGTTGAAAGGCGGTTGCGTGAATTGATAGCGATCGTGAACTTTCCTAATTCTTAGAGTACAGCTGTCGCATGAACGAAGGGGAGGAAGAACTGAAGAAGGAGGCAGGAGATTAACGACTTTATACGCATCCACGACAGTAGACGGGCTGGAAGAGAAGGTGAGAGTGAAGACAAGATGCAAACATAACTGCAAGCAGTATGCATTAGTAGCGTACTCTCCAGTACACTTGCAGGTTCGTTACGTCAAAAGCAGAAGTAATAAAAAAAAAGCACTGGATGGTCATTCATATTTTCGTCGCTGGCAGAGAAGACCTACCTGCTGACTCAGACTATACAGGCCTAAGACACAGCCAGCTTACTTCATCCTTTCGCTCTCAAGACATTTGATGAGAGCAGAGTGACAATCTTACCGTCGCAGATCATACACGCCTGTTGTAGCTCTTCATAAACGCCACATGGTAACACACCGATATTATGAGTGCTGAGAAGTTGACTCGCGAACCCCAGTCTTACAAGATCGTCATACTCATGAGCTTACTCGCCTGCCCTACGTCGTCGCACTGCCTCTCGTACGTCACAGCCGAACACCTGTCACACCTGCCAAAGCTTATCTCTTACTCAACGACTTTGAAACGAGACATTGTTAGATCATCCTCACATCGCCGTCTGTCAAGTTTCTTCATCCGTGTGTCTTAGCCTTGTTAGGCGACTTGTGCTTAAATGAGATAAGCATGTCTGTCTTATCAATCTAAGAGAGGCACAGCTAGAAGGATGCAGCGGGGTGCTTTCCCTGTCTAAGCAAACCCCAGACAGCGCATAAGGCTGCGTACATGCGCTGACAGCTCTCAGTCAGGAAGAATCTGCGCTGGCTGCTATCAACAAGCAAGGGCCCGCGTCTCGCCTAAAAGCTGTAAGATGTCAGACGCTGTGCAGTCTCATTTCATCTGCACGGGGAGTCAGCCTTGCAGGAGTTGCAGAATGATGCCACTTCGCTCGTATTAAAATCACTAATTGTCTATCACGTACGGCAGGCTTTTTCGGCTTCGTACTGGCTGCTCGTATTGACGTCGACGAGTTCCACTTCGCTCTTGCACTTGATCAACGATGCACTGGCGGTATCGCATCATGCTTCTCCGGAGCTGCATCATACAGGCGATCTGCTGTAGTCGATCAGCAAAGCAAGGCTAGACGAAGCGCAACACCAAGTGTCCCACATCCGCTGCAGGCGAGCACGAGCACAAGTCACTTGCACACGTGCATTTGTATCTCTGCAGACCACGGACGCTCCGGCTGCATGTTTTCTAGCTTGCACGTTCAGCCAATGCAGCCAGCCTTGCGCTTACACTGATGCAGCACATTGGCTGCAGCTTCCAGACCGATTCTTGACCGACAAAAGTGATGGATGTGGTAGCCTAGAAGGCGCCTCGAAGGATTGCGAGGGTTCGTGGCTGGATTTGTACATCGCGCCAGTGTCTGTCGATCTAGGCTTGCTTCGGGCGTTAGCCCGATATGGTTGGTTTAGGAACACGTGGGTACGAGACAAGCTCAAGAGGTAGCTGGGAAGTGATGAGCTAAGTGATTGTCGATATGCCGGACACGATGTACCTGTCATCAATAAGTTGCATGATTGACGATTTGCTGCTGCTAAAGCATGGTGTGAAAGATCAGTGTTCGTCGGCGAACTGGGCAGGGTTGAGACGCTTGACGATCAACTACCGGTACCAGGTACATACCATCCCGTACCTGATGGACACTCAAATCAAGCCCACCTGCGATCACCAAAATGAGCGGGGCCAACACCGTCGATGCCAATTATGGCGCATCAGTATCAGTAGCCTTTGACCGGATCCCGCACCCGCCCCAGAAACACGAGAAAAGACCTCGTAGTGTACCGGTACTATACATGAGTGCAAAGAACATCAATCATGCCATGACATGTTAGCTCTCGCGTCCCTTATCGACATCAGAGTGGATCTCTGCTAAATCGCGATGCAACAATAACGTTTCTGAAGTGCGGCCTTGCAACGCGAATGGAGCGGACCAAGCTCCATCCCTTTCCTCCACAATTCTTCCATTCCGGGGCTCCTCAGACGTCAACACCGTCAACCCACTGTCCCGTTTGCAAACAGCGGCACAGCTGCGTCCAAAAGCAACGCAACGCAACGCATCTCAGATCTGCAAGATGTTCGCCTTATCCCGTTGAAGAAAAAGTGCTGACGGCACATGTTTCTTCACAGCAAAGCGCCATGATGCGCATGGCTGCCGTATGGGCGACTCAGAACAGACTCACGATGTGGCAGCAATAGCGCCTTCCACACTTTTGGGCGCTCACTAGTCTGACATTCGTGCTTGGTGGCTGGCTCAAACTCATCAAGTCACAAAGTCCATCTTAACCCCAACGCGCCAATCGAAGCCCTGCGCTCCGTAAACGTGAGCTGCAGGGTGCAACTCATCAGCTGTGCTACCTACACCACCTACCAACCAACCTCTACTTGCCCATTGCACAAACCAATTATACAATAAACAGAATCCCTGACTCTCCTCATTACCAAGCCTGCGCACAGCCTGCACCCGCAGAGCTTCACAATTCTACAGATCTGCATCAAGGGATCGCCCCTGGTCATTTCTGCTCTCGTGAGATACCAGTGGCTGGTCTTTTGCTGTGCTGTGCTTTGCTGCGGGCTGGACCCCTAAAAAAATAAAAAGGTACCGCTTTTAGAAATCCCCACTAATCCAGATGTATCTGCCGAGCAAGCGTGCGCATCCCCGTCCCAAGGGTACAGCCACCAGCTCTGCTAGCGATTCCACCACCTGCGTAGCTGGGCGACGTGGGGCGCTGGTCTCTTGCTCACCGTAGATGCTGTGTGTGCGTGGGCTTAGCGTGTATGTGTGTCTCTTTTTTCGGGGGGAGGGAATGGGGAGGGGAGGCCGATCGGGCGCTCCATGAGCGCAGCTGCTGCGAGCGGCCTTGGGCCCGCTGTCATCGTATGAGGCTAGTCGAGGCTCTCACTGTCCTGAGGAGTATAAAGTCGCCGATTCCTTTTTGGCCTCAGTCAGTATCAGGGTTTGGGAAGAGTCACTTTGCAAGAACTTTACCTCCTTGAAACGCTTTGTTCCAGCGATTTTCCTGCAGCGTTGGTTGTCGCGTTACTTGAGCTTTGCATCTTTCACTGCGCTTGCGCTACCCGTACGCATTTCATTTCAAATCCGCCTTGTAACGCACGGTCCACCCAATCCTGCTGGCTAGTAGCCAGACAACTCGAGAAGTCATCTTAGTTTCGACTTTGAGCTTAGCTTTCCGTATTTCCCTCGGCAGCGCTGTCTGGCAGGCTTGATCCTCCTTCTCGTATTGGAAGAAGATCCCTATAAACTAGGAAACGCCCCATCCGCCTTCGAGGTCCATTTTATTTCAATATCTACCGCAACCAGGACTCGACGATAAGGTGAAAGTATCTGTATACTTCGAATTATACACATACCCGAACCCAATACCACATTCCTCCAGGATCCAGGATGGTCAAGCTCGGTGCTCTTGCCTTCGGGCTGCTCACTGTTGTCGCTCAGGGGAGCGCTCAGCAGACGGTCAAGGTCATGCCATTTGGTGCTTCCATTGTCAGCGTAAGTTTTGCTAGACATTGAGTTTTATACTACATCTTACTTACACTTACTAGAAATGTTGGCGTGCCAACCTCCAAACCAAGCTGCGCAACGATAAGGTCACAAACTTCGACTTCATCGGTTCACAGACAGGAAGCTGCAGCGGAGCGATAGACCAGGACCATGAAGGGCATCCAGGGTCTCTTGCCACCGACTATGCAAAGAATGGCAATCTGACTGTCTGGCTTGCCGCCAACCGTCCAGATGTCATTCTTATGCTGCTCGGTACCAACGACATCCTCGTCGGCAAGAAATCCACTGGCGACGTCCTCCAAGCCTACGGTGTTCTGGTTGGGCAAATGCGAGCCGCAAACCCCAAGATTCGCATCATCTTCTCCAACCTGCTGCCCCTGGACCCCAAGCGCTGGCCCAAGACCGCTGCCGAGGGTATCGTCAACCTGAACGCTGGTATCAAGCAGTACGCACCGAGCCTGAACACGCGCGACAGTCCTGTGGTATATGTCGACAACTTCGCCGACTTTGATGCCGTCAACGATACCGTCGACGGAGAGCACCCGAATGATGCTGGCAATGAGAAGATGGCGAACAAGTTCTTTGCTCCGACGAGGGATGCTATTAAAGCTGTGAGTGCTAAGAAAACGTGGCGTGCGAGTGGAATTTTGAGCCGAAGGCTTGCTATGCTGGCGCAATAGATGGAGACCATAGATGGGATGATGACTTGACGGCATGACCTGTTACGATTAACGACCTGATGTTTTTCGCATGTGCATATACTCGTAGTTCTTTTTTGTTGTTGTTACTGTTTGTCGTCTTGTTTCTTTGGACATCTCTCGAAGAGCGTAAATTGACCATCTGCACAGATTGCACCCAGTGATAACGGGGCGGCTGCCGCAAAGAACCCTGAAGCCCTAGCTCAAGAAGCAACTCCTACAACAGTGATGTCTTCGACGACAAGTGTACGAAGTGTTGCCCAAGCATCAAGCTCTCAAGTGGTAGCCCAGTCACAAGTGGCAGCACAGTCGCAAGTGACAGGAGTACAAAGTAGCTCCAAAGCATCGAACACCACAGGTGCGTCGGTAGCAACCCGGTCGCAGGCGACAGGTTCACCGACATCCCAAGGGACAACGCAGCAAACGTCGGCAGCGTCGAGCCTAAAAGCGCCATGGCCTATGCATCTGTGGCAGAACGTTCGACTGGCCATACCAATGGGGTGGTCGCAGCAAAGGTTATTGTCTAGTGGGAGATAGCGACGAGATGGAACACATTGGACTCGATTGGATCTTATTAACATGGCGCGGCGTTCTTGATGGCATTTAGGCGACGACACACACGTACTGCACGTGTGCAATGTGTCGTAAAGCTTCAGTGGTCACCGTCTGCGGGTCCAGACTTGATCTCGGCCTCCTTCGCTGCCTTTTTGGCAACCTGCATGTAGGAGGTTAGTCATAGACTGCATAGGGCATAATACATAATGACATACCATAATTCCGCGACTCCTCTTGCTCCTGATGAGCTTCTGCTGGGCGTCTTCGGCGGCTTGTAGCGTAGCGACATGCTGTGTGGTGTCAGTCTTGATGGTGCACGCTGAGAGTGTTCAACACCGTACTGCTTCCTTTGCGGTTTTCTCCTCATGCCATCTCAATGTGATAGCGGCGGCGGACGACTTGTCTCTGCCTGGATCTGTGAGGTCGTAGCCACTTCTTCCCATTGTCGTTAAGGAACAAGTCTCTGGCAGTGCTCTGGAGCATGCGGTTAGCCTTGATAAGCATTCGAAATATTCTTGAGATACCGTCGATGTTTCGGACGTACTCCAAGTTCGTCTTGCAGTTGAGTTGCAGGGCGGGCTGGCGGAGGTGGACGAAACTTTTCTTCGCAGGAAGCATCTATGCAATTTTTGTTGCTCTTGTTGTGGTGAAGCCAAATCTGCGCTCACTGTGAGGAAAGAGCGCATGTTTTGCACCCACTTTCACTTGGAGAAGTGACCAAATATTGGAAGAGCCTAGAAAGAAATGTATGCACAGAGATTGGGCGCAGAGCATGCAAGGGTAGTAACAAAGAGAGTGTAGCCAAAATGTAGATGTTGATTTTAGGAGTGAGTAGAGGCCCGGATTGAGAGTGGAAGGTGCATGCTGACATGGTCTGGTGCAGACGACCGGCCAGGTGTTCGCGAACACTAACGAGGAGAGAAATGAGAAGTATGAGATGAAGAAACGCTTGTATGTTGTCTACGCAGTGCTTCGTGTCTGATTTCTCGTACCTGAAAGCTAGCATCGGTCAGCATCACGAGCGTCTCTATAAGTAATGAGGTTAGGTCAGGATCAACAGCTTCAGATCGAAGAAGAAAACAAACGAGAAGTACAGTTGGGCCAGTATTTACATGTGATCATTCAATTCCATCCGCGTTCTTTACTTTGTCCTGACCTGCTTCAACTTTCCGGGAACGTGTGTGAAGTTGTTGGCGTATGCCTTGGGAACAAACTTGCGAACGTTGGGCTCCTGGACAAAGTACTCGTAGCCCTGCTTGTTGGCAAAGTTGATGGCATCCTCCTTGGTCTTGAACGAGATTCGCTGACCGTTCATGAAGTCGGCAGATGAGGCCCAGCCCATGAGAGGGTTCTCCCATCGGTGGCCCTTGGCGAGGACGTCCCAGTCCATGAGCCAGGTGTTGGAGTGCCAGCTGCCTGACTGTGTGGCGGTCTTGGCAGGCTTGTAGATGCTGTTGTGGGATTAGAGGTCTACTTGCACAGGACATTACATGGGTTCATCGTACCGAACGGTGCGGGCCTGGAGATCGACGGGGGCACCCGAGAGAACAGCAGCAGCTACACTCTCGCCAGGCTCGCTGCCATCCATGACACGCTTGGGGATGGGCGAGAAGTTGCTGCAGGCTTCATTAGCTCGCCCTTGATTGGCTGCGCCCTGGGTGAACGCACGAAGTCCGGTAGTCGGCAGCGACGTTGTAATCGGGCGCGTGCCTCATGCCCTCGGCAGCGCTCTCCTTCCTGATCTGGGTGGAGTCGCTCTTGAGGGGGACGGCGGGGGCATCGTCCGAGGACGTGTGGTGGTTGTGGGGAGTGGGCTCGTTGGTCGCGTAGGTGCGGTGTGCGGGGGCGAGCGATCGTGTGGCAGAGGGTCGCAGGGCGGGTGCGAGCAGGCGGGCGCCAATTGACCTGGGCACGGCGGACATTGTGGCGGCGATGTCGTGGGGGAGAGGTTCGTCGACTGCGGTGGTGATGTCGACGGATGTCAAGCTCGGGGATGCGGTGCTTGGCGGAAGATGCCGCCGCAGAACTCGCAGCTTTGATCCTCGACATCCTCACCGACCTCACGATCTCCATCCCGACCCCATCGTCTTGCCAGCCCAAGTGCGTGTCCCGCGGAAAAGCCGCCCGCCGAGAGAGTGCAATTGATGCTAATTCAAGGGCAGCCGTCAAGATGAGCTTCATCCAGCGTCGCGCCCTCTCCACCCTGATCCCCCCCAAGGTACGCCTGCACGCCCACCGCCCACCGCCCGCTCTGCCAGCAGTACTGACGCCGCCTTACAGATCGCATCTCCCAATGTAAGACCCCTTCCAGCATAGGCCCGGACGCCTTCCCTACCGCACACGGAACCCGCGCGCGCCTCTCTCCACGCCATGGTTCGCAGCCACCGCCGCGCACCGCCAGCACCACCCACCGCCTGCGCACACGCTCCATGGACGAATGCCAGCTAACACGCCCCAAGGCTATCGGCTCCTCCCCCAATGCCGTCCGCATGCAGAAGGTCGTGAGCTTCTACGAGAAGCTCCCCCGTGGCGCTGCTCCCGAGGTTCAGGCCAAGGGCCTCCTCGGACGCTACCAGAAGAAGTACATGGGCAAGAACGCGTCCGGCAGGCGTACGTCGACTCAACAAGACGACGCAGGCTTTCCTCGTGCAGGGAAGCTTGCGTGTCAGTCCCCCGCATGTGTATCCTGTTGCTGACCCGACACACAGCGCTCGTCCACATCATTGGCGCCCTCATTGCCCTCGGCTACGCACAGAACTACTACTTCCATCTGCGTACGTATCTGACGGCCCCTCTCTCTCTTTCCCTCTCGACAGCATGACTCACAGCAGCAGGCCACCACAAGAACAACGTCCACGCCTAAGCGCACCTCGCCAATGATTTCCACTGAGCGTTACGGTTGGGACGTGTAAATATAGATGTAGTTGATCAATCAAGATCTAGTCAGTGCAGCTGTCGCCATTTGATACCCTGCGGCCTTTGTGGACCCTTGGATGGACCGTGGCTTGTGAGACTAGAATGACTGTTCTGTTTGAGTGCGCCTTGTAGCAATGCACCTAGCAGCGAGCCAGATGCCAGGGATGTTGCGCGCTTGACAGCTGGCTCTTTTGTTCTTGATACGACTTGCTCGACACGGCGGGCGCACGACTGCATGCGGAGCAAAGAGGGATGAGACAGGGCCGCTTCTTCCTTGCTCGGCCCTTCTGCCGGCGATGCATCGTGAGCACTGTGTGCAGTGCAACTGCTGGTACGGCAAAGACACCCATTCACTACGTCTTGCTGCATGCACTTGAAATTTGCCATGTCAACACATGCTTGAGTCGCTCGCCAGATAAAGTGCAGCGTGCCCCCAATCACAGCGCGCCCTCGCACCTCACGCTCTCCTTGGGCAAAGAGGTCGTCGCAGCGCCAAGCCACCCGCCTCACCACCTGCATTGACTCGCCGTGCAGCCACGGCTGCCTCCCAGACAGCCATCACCTCCGCGACTCGCCCACACAACGCAAGGGCTCCTCTCCCCTCCACCGCACTCCCGGACGCAGCCACGAGCCGTTCGGCGACATCACGCGACCGAGCCCCTCGCCCCGAGCCCCTCGCTCCTCTCACCAACCGCGCCCAGCTCGAGCGATCGCACCTCGACGCCGACTCCACCTCCGTCCTCGCCGCGACAGCCAACAAGACTTGCAGACACCGTTTCTGCGGAAGCGCCGACTGGATCCTTGTGGCGACTTGTAGTATCTGACAATAGGTGAATATACTTTTCAGCTTCGTCTCACTTGCCGCGCCTCACATCACATGGAGGATGAGCGCGCAACCGGACACGACACACGGTTGTCGGCGTCTCTAGCTTCTCCTTTCGTCAGCCATGCAAAACACCAGTCTAACAGCGCCTCTTCTCCCGCCGCAGTTTCGGAAACTGTTATGGCAGAGCAGGTCACCAACGATGTGGTAAAGGAAGCACAGTCGGTGGGACCTTCTGCGCCCATCGACGATACTGCGTCAACTACCAACTCCTCCGCCGCCAACGGCGAGCTGCCCTCGGGCCCAACGAACGCGAACAGCAACCCCTCTGAAGCTCCCTCTGCCTCTACCAATGCGACGACCACAGCCTCAGCCTCACCCTCGGCTGTAGGTGCGCCAGCTTCGGCAAACACCGACGGACACGCGGCGACTGTAAGTATCAAGGTTTTCGCACGTCTGCTTTCTGCTAACCTTGCTAGGCCTCCAGTGACGCGAAGCACTCGACACCAGCACCCAAGCACACAGGCGACGCTCAACTCAATGGCGATTCTGGTGAACAGTCTGGAGCTGAGTCTCTGCACATCAACGGTGATGCTAGCGGCGGTTCAGATACAGACATCAGCCGCCCGGGCAGCGTGGACCCGTCGAAGCAGGATTCTGGAAGCACACGAACAAGCTCGCTGAAGAAGCCATCGGCCTTCAAGTCGGTTTCTGTAACAAAGAATTTTCTGGCAAAATCGGCAGCGTCGACTCCTGCTGCGTCACCAGGCCTCAAAGCGGCTCCAGCAGTACAACCTCTCACCTCAGCCTTATTGACCGCGAAGCCTCGTCTTGTAGCCAAGTCAGGCACCGCGAACGCGCCCCGCGCTCTTGGGAAAATGAACGGCACAGGGTCAGGACCAGACGCAAGCAAAGTATGGAACAAGAACCAACCGGTGCCTCCTCCACCACCGAAGCAATACACGGACGAGGAGTTGAAGCAGCAATATGGCATCCATCTTGCCACACGCCTGCCTATGGACGAAGCTGGCAAGGAAGCCAAATGGGCCGATATTGACGACGACGATGCTGACTGGGCCCCGGACGCAGTGGAATGGATGGACGGGACAAAATCTTCGGTCGCAGCTCCAGAAAACCAGCCACCGCCACCAGTCGAGGAACCACCGAAGCTTACTATTCTCGCGAAGCCAGAGACAACAGTCGATGTGCCCAAGCCTGCAGCGCCTGCAGCCACAAGTACGCCGAAAACAAGCTTGACAGGTGGACCGAAGACTATCTTGAAGCCTGGAGCACACGCGCAAACAGGCGGTACCAAGTCAAGCCTTGTTCTGAAGGGTCAACCCGAAAAGCCCACCCTCGTCGCCAAACCCTCCTCAGGGACCCCTGCCAAATCGCCATGGGCTACGCTTCCCCCCGTCGAGAAAGTGCCTCCGGTACAGGTTAATCCTCCCGCACAGCAGCCTTTGAACAACCGATACTCGCAGCAGGATCACCGGGCTTACGAGCCCATGCCTCCACACCACGGCAGGGAGATAGCTCCTGACGATTTCAACCGCACATGGCGTGAAGAGCGTGGTGGTCGTGAGCTATTCAATTCGCAAAACGGCCGTTATGAGCCCGTAAATGATGCTAGAAGGGGTTCTTTCCGAGACTCTGGTTATCGACAGCAACATCCCTCTTTATTGCAGAGACCGTCTCATGATGGCGCGGCGGAACCTTCGTCTGCATTCCAGACATCCAGGTCAGGTGCAGAGATGCCTTCGTGGGGCAGGAGGCGAACCTCTTCCAACGTTAGTGGTGGACCAGGTCGACGCATGTCGTTCGATCGACGAGGCCCAGAATTCCCCGCTGCAGTCGTGGATGAAGAACATCAGGACCTTCCACCAGTGCACGGTGCGGATCCTGCAGGCCACGAGATACCTCGCCAGTCTCCTTTCGCACAGGCCGTGTCACCTCATGTAGCTCAAGCGCACCCTGCTGCACCGCATGGTTCGGTACCTCCACTCGCAAACGAGCCTTCGCATGCAGTCAATGCTGCTCCCACCATGGAAGATCAGGTCGAAGCTCAAAAGCGCATGATGGCGGACAAGATCGAACGCGCTCGGCTCAAGAAACAACAGCAGCTGGAAGCCGAGAAGAAGGAAGAAGAGGAGAAGAAAGCACGTATCGCGAAGCGTCTCGCAGCTCTTGGTGAAGTATCAAAGCCCAAGGCGAGCGAAAAGTCACCTTCTCCTGTAGCTGGACGTTCTCCCCAGAAGACCGATGCCGCCCCAGCCCCTGTGCAGTCACCACCGAAGCCGCCTGTACCTTCGAGCGACGGCGAGGTTGCTCAATACGGCATGATGAAGGTCCACCAACCCCACCCAGTGAAGAAGCCTTCGCCAACACCCCAATCGGAGAAGCCCCTGGAGACTCAGCCAAACGCACGCGCAGACACTCAGATCAGGCTACCGATCTCGCTGGACCAGCCTCCGGCCCAGCCGTTTGACTCTGCAAAGAAGGCAGCAGAACATTCACGGCCACTTGCCGAAGGCACCGCTCACCAAGGTACAAAGTCAACGCAGCCCGCCTGGCAACCTGGTCCCGGTTCTCAGACTCGAGGTGGCTGGACTTCACAAGTCTGGGGCTCAGCGCAGACAAGAGAGCGAAACCTTGGAAACGGGACCTTTGATTCGGGCTTCAACAGAGGCCAGCCTCGCCCTGGCGCACAGCAGCAGCTTCCTTCACAGCCCTCATCTGGATCGATTGCGCCAATTGGTGTTGATCCTGCCCCGCCGGTCGCTTCGCACACTGTGAAACTACCACTCACCTCGCAGCCAATGAACTCTCAGTCGAGGCAACTGCCAACACAGGCATTACCAGGCCCGATTGCGCCGCCTGCCGACAACAAGTGGGGCAATTTCGCCGCTCACATTGCTCGAGACGACGCAAACATGGCCGTCAAGGCGCGTCAGGATAGAGATCGCTTGGGTGGTGAGACGTTCCGACCTGAATTGCGGGAAACATACAAGGACCAGCGCGGCAAGGCCCAGACCATGGTGCATAGCAAAGTGACTGGAAGTGCTGCTCTAGATAGCGGTGTCAGTGCCAGGGTGTCTCCTGCTACATCTGAGCTCAAGCTACGAGACGAAGTCATGAAGCCGTCTCACGATGTCTCTTCACCACAGCAGCCTCTTGTTCAAGGCACCCCTCTCCAACAGACGGGCGGCTCCCGCTCTTCGCGATTCTTCCCTAGGCCCACCGAGACAGCTTTCCAGACCCCGCTGACCACCTCGGGCAAGGCAGACTCTCCCCCACCGCCTCCGGAAACTGAAACTCATCCTGTGTTCGCCGGTAGTGTTGCTGGCCACCCGCTTGTCAGGCTTCCCAGGCCTTCGCCTGTTGTTCGTTTGCCAAAGCCTGCTCAAGATCTTGTCGCTGCTCCTGTCAGTATGCCTGCACGTGGCTTCCACGGACCTGGCGCCCGTCCTCTCGCTATGAATCCGGAATGGCAAGCACGTTTCAACAAGCTCCTTGACAAACCGGCTGGTCCAGATGCTGCGCCTGTTCCGAAGCCTGTCGCTGTGGTACCAATTGTAGTACCTGTAAAGCCGAGTGCGCTTGCTGTTGCTGCCTCTAGTAAGGCTTCGCTCGATGTGCGTGGTCCTGCAGGGTCTGCAACAGTGTCTTTGCCTAGCGCTGCTTCCAGAAAGAGTGCCGGCACGGATCGCAGTCGGGGTACATTCACCCGTGATGGTACCAGTGCATTGTTTGAAGACCGGGAGTTTGGATCACTGCCTACCGTAAGGTTGCCGAAGGTGCCTCACTTGAGCGCTAACGAGCCGGCCATCACTCTGCCCAAAGATGACCTATATGCCCGCCTTATCAGGAAGGAAAACCCATTCACGACTAAGAGACTTGATGCCTTCGACCTGGAGAGGACTGCTAGTGAGATCGAGGTCGTCGTTCGTTTGTTCAACATGAAGGCACCTATTACCAAAACAATGCCTAGGCCACGTCGTGGCAAGGGCAACGGTCCCTACGGCAAACCCAAGCGTAATGGTACTCTTACTGGTCCTCAGACTGGCAGCGTGAAGGACCGTCCCCGTAAGCCATCACAGCAAGGCCAGGGTGAGCGTACAAACAGTTCCCCCAGAGTCAACTTGCCTAGTGCATGGCCGGCCAACCCGCGCCCCACCACTGCCCCCAAGCGCGAGTCTTGGGCTCAGCGCGCCGCAGCAGCTCCAGTGCACTAGTCCAGCTGCCAGCCCAGATGATTACCCTTCCAGCTACGTCATGATGCATCGGCGTCTCACTTCTCGTAACATCCATCTGTCGATCTGAAAGTGTTGCAACAGGACTATCAGTCACTGTCGGACTTTCGATGCTTTGTCTGTCGAAACGCACAGGCTTGTCACAACATGATATTACGGTGTACTCGGTTGTTTTGGGATTCATTGTTCTCCAGACAGCGTGTCATGTTAGATTTTTATTTTCTTCATAGCAGTACATACTGCGACTCCTGGACCACAACGCTTTGGTGGAACCTATAGTCGCTTCTCTGCGAACCTCCTTTCTGCTTTCATCAACTCATATACTCTCGCCACGGCGCAGGATGCGGATGACATGATTGATGAAAGCAACATGCGAAATGCGATGGAATGCGGATAGACAATTGTATTGCGAATAATACCGCTGGTAATACTCCAGATTTGAGTTTGTAAATTCTGTGACGTGTTTGCTCGTGTTGATCTGTTTACGTCACTTCTCCGTGCCTCTGACCCATCACGAGCAGAAGTCGTATGCACAAGGAGCCTTTCTGGTGACTTTGTGATTAAAAACAACATTGTAGTAGGAAAATTCCGTCAACGAGAGTCCTGCTACAGTTAAATTCCATCACAAATGACGAATATGCGGTGCTTTACCAACCCTCGGGTAAAGGTTTAGCCCATGATGTAATTGATAATCAAAGACTACCGTAAGCAACACCACCCTTCACCACACCTCAATCGATCCAAACAAATAAACACACAAGACTCCCAACTCCAATTCAACTCATCCCCACAAGAAACCAACCAACCAACCAAGTATCCCAACCAACCCTCAAGATCACCATGTCCACCCAAACCGCCATCCTCTGGCCCACGCACTACACCCCCGGCACAACCTCCAACTTCGTCTCCAACGAAACAATCACCCCGTCCATCCGCGCCTCACAAATCTGGTCTCTCCTCCACGACATCAGCAAATGGGAATCGTACTACAAGAACTGCGCACAGGTGGCTCCACCGTCCGAGGGCCCGCAGCTCGACGAGGGCAGGGTGTTCAAGTTTAGCACGTTTGGGTTTCCGCAGCTTACCTGCACGGTGAGGGAGTGTGTTGTTCCTGGGGAGGGGAGGGCGGGCAGGTTG
>JAPEUT010000124.1:0-74080 GCA_027946375.1 Neodidymelliopsis sp. IMI 364377
ACCACCACCACCACCACCCACTAGGTACCCTCTTATCAGTGAATTCAAGGTGATGCCTGGCACCTGCAGCACGCCTGCAGCCCAGTAACAGCGCCGCCCGCGCCTGCCAGAACAGCGGTGACAGGCTATCGTCGGCAGCCTTGCCGGCCGCGCGATGCGAGTCCGGTGAAACGGGGCTCGTTGCAGCGCCCGTTGCTACCTCGGCGAGATTCTATACAAGGCAACTTTGGGTGTTGTGGCGACTCACAATCTCTCCTTGCTATCTGTCTCCACTTTTTTTCGCCAAACCACCCAAACTGCACCATGACGGTCTCCAGTTTCTGTTCTCTAGCAGTGAGAAATTCGTACTAGCGCTGCCCGCGACGGGCTCGTCCGCGCGAGTGATGATGTCGCATTGTGGGTACAGAGGTACTTGTTGGTGTCTCGTACGGTGTACGACTCGGCGACGCTCGGAATGGTTGAGGAAAAGTTCTGTGAATTCTGACAGGTGTTTGGATCAACGATGATGGCATCCGGGGAGCGCGAAGAGGGGTGCTGCTCGCTGACGGCAGAATGATATATATGCCCTTCCCCAGGACCCTGGATGCTGCTCACTCTTTCATCACTCATCCAAACTTTCTTTCAAAGATCAGCATACTTGGAGCTTCTGAGAAGCCTACCACCCTTTGATATTTAACTCTCAAACACACACCCCTTCACGAATAGTTACGACCATCATCATGTCTCAGATCAACGACAACGAACTTGCTCAGGGCCTCCAGAAGGAGGAGTCCCGCAACATCAACCGCGCACCCTCCAACAACCTGGCTGGATCTCTTGCCATCCCCGGCGATGCTGCCTCCCAGCAGGGTGGTGTCAACTCCATCGAGGTCCCCGCAACAAGGAGCTCCATCTCTGATGCCCAGAACTACATGCACAACCTCTCCCTCTCGCCCTCGATGAAGGACAGGAGAGGATCGAGGAACTCTTTCGGTACCTCGCTACCCATCCCCCGCTCCAAGAGGCAGTCCAGGTTGTCCTCTGTCCACTACCCCGGCGGCGCTGCCCAGCGTCCTGGTATGCCCCCGATCCAGCCTTCCCGCGACATCATCGCCGCCCAGCTCCAGGACCTTGCTGGCGAGAAGGTTCGCGCTGCCAAGGATATGGCTTTCGTCTTCGACATTGACGGTGTCCTCGTCCACGGTGACCGCCTCATTCCTGAGGGCAAGCGCACCCTCGAGATCCTCAACGGTGACAACGAGCTTGGTATCAAGATCCCCCACATCTTCTTGACCAACGGATCCGGAAAGCTTGAGGGACCCCGTTGCGAGCAGCTGTCCAGCATCTTGAAGAACCCCATCTCCACCGACCAGTTCATCCAGTCGCACACTCCCATGCGTGCTCTTGCCGACTACTACGAGACCGTTCTCGTTGTTGGTGGTGAGGGTTACAAGTGCCGTGACGTTGCTGAGGAGTACGGCTTCAAGAACATCGTCGTTCCCAACGACATCATCGCCTGGGACCCTACCATTGCTCCTTACCGAGTCTTCACCGACGAGGAGCGTGCTACTTCCCGCCCCAAGGACTTCTCCAAGATCAACATCGACGCCATCATGGTCTTCTCTGACTCCCGCGACTACGCCACCGACATGCAGATCATCATGGACCTGCTCCAGTCTGAGAACGGCCGCTTCGGAACCAGGGCCAAGGATCCCGTCTCCCAGCGCATCCCCATCTACTTCTCGCAGGGTGACTTGCTGTGCCCCACCGAGCACCCCTTCCCCCGCATGTCCCAGGGTGCTTTCCGCATTGGTCTTGAAGCCATGTACAAGGCCCTCACTGGTGCCGACCTCGAGCGTGTCGTCTACGGTAAGCCCGAGTTGGCTACTTACAAGTACGCCGACGAGGTCATTGCCTCCTGGATGGAGCAGATTCACAGCGACGAGCGCCTGCCTGCCAACATCTACATGATCGGTGACAACCCGGCCTCCGACATCATCGGTGGTAACATGTACGGCTGGAACACGTGCCTTGTCCGCACTGGTGTCTTCCAGGGCGGCGACAACGACGAGAACAACCCGGCCTCGTTCGGTGTCTTCAAGAACGTCCTCGAGGCCATCCAGACCGCCATCAAGAAGGAGATTGGCCAGGACTTCAAGTTCGAGTTCAACGAGTCCATCAACCCTGTCACCGGCAACGCTGGTGTCTCTGCTATCGAGTAAACCACTCTTACAGCATGATCAGGGAACATGTGAATTGACTGCTTCTTGAACGATATACACATAGCATTTCTCGGCGTTTTCGTTAGCTATATCTCCCTTTCTTTTTTCTATACATGTTATCGGACGGATAGATCCGGTGGATATCCTGCATAGCGGTTTCTTCTTGCTTGCATACTAGATCTACGAATTTTCTTTTTTTCTTGTTCTCTTGTTCCTTCACCAATATAGATCTAGACTTGATGAACGAAATACCAAAAGCTTTTCTTACTTCATCAAAACTTGACTTCGTGCACGACTCTTTGTGATGCTACACCTTTCTTCTGATGTTTTTAACGGATTGATAAGTCACAGAATCAAGTTACTTCTACCCTTTGTTGATTGGGAATAGTGAATAGTGGGGCTGAACTACTGTCTGTGTTCGTGTCAGCGATCTGTTCTGGTGCTGTGTAACCCCAGACCCCTACACGGAACATACTTTTCTGACCGCTGTGATCTACGCTTGTTCCATGACTTCCCAAATCGACGAGTCGTGTTTCAAGAGGTGAGAGTGGGATGGTTGGACTGAGGAAGTGGATGGATGGATAGAATAGTGTTACAATCACATTGCTCTTCGCTATCAAGCTCGCTATGCTATACACACGCACATACACTCCATCCTATACTCTTCACAACGCCCCTCCATCTCAATCCAACTTGATATCAAAACTGGTCCCGCACCCACAACTACTTGTCGCACCCGGTATCCCCGTCACCTTGAACTGACTCCCAATCAACTCCATTGTGTAATCGACTGTGCTCCCATTCAACAGCTCCAGACTACTCTCATCAACCACCACTTTCTCACCCTTGTCGCCCTCAAATACTGTGTCTTCTTCTGTGGCAGGCTCCTTGCCCAGATCCGTCAGAGACATCAGGTACTGGAAGCCGTGGCAGCCGCCGCTTTCGATGCTCACGCGCAGGGCCGTATTGGGGTTTGCGTCTTTGGCGGCAATGGAGGAGAGCCGGTGCGAGGCGCGCGGGGATATGGAGATGCCTAGGGGATTGCCAGAGTCGTCGGTGCGTGGGTGGAGGATGGCGCGGGCGGGGGTCGCGAGGGAGGGGTCGGTGGTGGTGGCTAGGGTGCGGCGAGCGATTGAGGAAGTTGGAGTGTCTCTTCTGAATGCTGATGTAGGTCTCGTGGCTTTGTGAAGAGTTGACGGCGCAAGAAAGTCGAGGTATGGCAGCTGTGAAGTGGCGGCCGTCCGGCTGTAGGCTCTCGCAGCACTCTGGGCAATGTTTGTCGGCCTTGCAGAACGCACTGCTACTCTTCTGGCTGTTCGCAAGCACGAGGTGCACACTGTCGATGGAGACGCCATGGTCGTGTTGTGTTGTGTTGTTTGTGTGTAAGGTGTGAGGACTCAGATGGCGATGTCATGTCGGAGCTTTCAAAGCGTGTCGGCCAATGACAGCCGACTACCTGACCAAGCATCTGGACCGTTTGACAGCCCCACCAAACTGCTTCGAGCCCCGCCTCATCCGCTCCAGACGCTCTGTTAGGAGCAAACCATCCGGCTGCACCGAGAGCTATTTTCAGAGCTGTTCCCTCGTATAACTCCTGGAACTATTGTCCAAGCTCTGCTCTCTTCTCTCATCAGTATTCGTCGCCGCAGTTCCTCTCTGCCTCTTATCTATCGTCTCCAAACACGCAATTGATATGCCAGGGTCCAAGAATCCTTATCAGTCCATAGCTGATGCCGAGCTATGCTCCGAGGACTTTGCGAAGAAAGAAGACGCAAAAGATGAATTGAGCAAGCTCAGGAAAGAATTTGTGATCCCCACAAAGGGCGACCTCAAGAACAAAAAGTTTGGGTTCCTGCCAACAGCCAAAGCACCATCATACGATGGCCAGGCAGCAACACAGAACAACGACAACGACAGCGACAACGAAGAGTCAATATACTTCTGCGGCAATTCACTTGGACTGCAACCGCGCAGAACGAGAGACTATGTAAACAGGTATCTGGACACTTGGGGGTCTAAGGGTGTCTTTGGCCACTTTACCGACTACGAAGGAGGCTTGCCACCATGGCTTCACTTGGACGACGCGACCAAGCAGCAGTCAGCCAAGATCGTTGGCGCACTCCCAAGTGAAGTCGCCGTCATGGAGACTTTGACAGCCAACCTGCATCTTCTCATGTCGAGCTTCTACCGACCGAATGCAGACCGCTGGAAGATCATCATCGAGGGGAAAGCCTTCCCAAGCGACCATGTATGTCACTTGGTCATACCTCTTGTTACATACGACTAACATCAAGCGTAGTACGCTGCTCTTTCGCAGATTGCCCACCACAACCTCGACCCATCTGCTCTCATCACTATCGAGCCGCCCTCTGCCTCGTCTCCCTACCTCTCGACCGAACACGTCCTATCCGTGATATCGCAACACGCTGCTACCACCGCTCTCGTTCTGCTCCCCGGGATACAGTTCTACTCGGGCCAGTTTCTCGACATCGAGCTCATAACGCGACACTGCCACTCAAACGGCATCCCCATTGGTTGGGATCTCGCCCATGCAGTCGGCAACGTGCCTCTGAAGCTGCACGACTGGAACGTCGACTTCGCAGCATGGTGCAACTACAAATACATGAACGGCGGCCCAGGCGTCATTGGTGGTCTCTTTGTCCACGAGCAGCACGGAAAGGTCGAAGAAGGCCGTGCGACCAAGTCCGACGTCACCGAAATCGCGAACGGGAATGTTAGCACTGATGTAACACCAAAGTCCAGCAACGACACTCAGCTCACCTACAGGCCGCGTCTGAGTGGGTGGTGGGGAAGCGACAAGAACAGCCGCTTCGCAATGGAGAACAAGTTTGTCCCCATCCCCGGTGCCAGCGGCTTCCAACTCAGCAACCCAAGTGCATTGGACATGACATCCGTCCTCGCCAGTCTCGACGTCTTCGCTCTCACAACCATGGACGCACTTCGAGAGCGCAGCTTCCGACTGACTGGCTACCTGGAGGCTCGCCTGCTAAGCTATGACGGCGGAGAACCACCATACACCATCATCACACCGTCCAACCCAACCGAACGCGGTGCGCAGCTCAGTGTACTCCTCAATCCAGGTCTACTAGATAGCGTGCAAGCGTACATTGAGGAGCACGGCGTGGTCGTCGACGAGAGGAAACCAGACGTCCTCCGAGTCGCACCTGCGCCTCTATACAACAACTTCCACGACGTCCACCGCTTCATCACCGTCTTCCACGAAGCGTGCCGTAGAGCCATCGCCGGGAAGACACAGGCTCGCGGCGAGTCTGGGGTCCCAGAGGCGATTGCAGCTACCTGATCGAAACGACTTCGTTGTCAAGTGATCGGGCGTATACATGAAAGACTCTCCCAGCGTCTCTCCCAAAGGGTTTACGGTTCCATTTTTACTCGTTTTTTCCTGAAAGCAACACTTATACCCCCTTACCGAAGCAGACTGTATTTATCTCCTTCATATATACTCTGGTTCAATTGCCACAGTCACGCTCACGATCACTGTAACGTCCACCACATAAATGTAATTACCAAAAGTTCGAAATAATGTCATATTTAAATTTCCACTATGTAGATTCAGAACCTAGCAGTTGCGCCGTGATGTTTGGAAACACTGATTCATGACTGAAAAGAAAGTAAAAAACGCTCGCTGATATCCAAAATTGAACAACACTTCTCTTCTTTTCCCTGCTCTTTGTATTGGCACTCACTTGAGCGCAAAAGAGAACAGCGAATCCATCTGCACCCACTGCCTACCGTTCCTCTCCAACCAGCCCCCCACGACCCCTTTCAGCGTATCACACCTCTCCCTATTCTTATTGGCAAGCACTGTCATCTTATCCCTCCGCTCGCCCTCGACACCCTCCGCCTTGAGCACCCTCTCAGGATCAAACAGCGCCTGGAAATACAGCAACTGGTTCCACACATCCTTCTCCCTGACCGCATAGTGCATCTTGCCCAGGCAGTCTTTCGCGAGTCCCTTGGGTCCCAGACAGCGAGATCCATAGACGGAGATGGAGCGTGTGGTGTTTGCGCAAGCCGGATCGTCGCATACAAGCACGCCGGCGTAGTATGTCGCGAGGAGTTGTCTGATTTGGCTCTCCAGCTGCGCGACGATGGAGAGGGTCGGCAGCAGGGTTCCGCATTCCTTGTTCGCACATGTAATGCCTTCGTTGGTAAGAGTTTTAGTCTTTGCGTCTGCGACGCCGTAGAACGGGGCGACGCTTGTGCACGTGCGGCAGCGCAGGAACAGGGGTTTGCAGTCCTGAAAGCGCACGCTATCCGGGATCTGAGACTCGAGGGGGTGGATCTCTGTGTCTTGCTGAACCCCAGATGTGGTGGTGCTGACGCGGTATTTGCTTGTGTCGAGGCCCAGGCAGGCAGCTAGCAGTGTGATATTGGTTCCGCTAATTGGGGCGCATAGACGCTCGACAGGAGGCAGAATCTGCTTGTGCAGGTAGTAGTCGATGTCTGGCTTAAGTTCTGAGCCAGGTTTTAGAACTTCGTCGACGGGATAGGCATTCTTTGCGGCGTTTTCGGCGCTCCCAGACGAGTCGCCTGTGATAATGAAGGACATAACATCCTTGGCTTTGACGTGCTTGCCCTTTGCTTGAAGCCTTAAAGCGACTTGGACAGAAGGCATGGAGGCGCCGTTGGGGTATTGGTCGGGGTTCTTGCCCAGTTGCGTATAGATTGTGTACTTTCGTGTTGGGACTGTGTACTCGCGCATCTTCTTGCTTAGTTCGCGGAGGTGGTTGTGGATTTTCTCGACGACGGTCTCAGGATCTTCACCGCTGAGGAGGAAGTTTAGGAGTTCGCTAAATGTGGGTTAGGATCAAATTCGAAATCTGGCAGACGATGAATGTGACTTACGTCGATGTTTCCTTTGACAAGGCACAATATTCCCTGCGCCTCATGTCGAGACCCTTTACTTCGAGCTTCTCGATGTACTTGCCGTCGACAGGAACCATATTGATGGCGGCGTACTTCTTCTTAGCGTGCAGTAGAATACGACGGAACACGTTATCGATGTCGATTTCCAGCAATCTGTAGCTGTCGTTGACCTCCTTCTTGAATTCGTTGCCGAGTTTAAGCGCCTCTTGAATGTTGTCGACGTTCGTGTTGATCATGACGGAGTCGGTGTCTCCGTAGATGACTCGGAGCATCTTTTCTTCAGCCATGTCCTTGGTACGTCGCAAAATCTCACGACCCTTATAGGTGGTGAGCATGGCGAGAGGTCGGGCGTAGAAACGTGACCTTGTATATCCTAGACATCCGTACATAGAGTTGGCAGTAAGCTTCAGGGCGAGTTGCTTGATGTCCCAGGTGGCCAGCTGGTCTGTTGTGGCAGTTTTGTCCTTCATAAGCTTCTTGACTTCTCGGCGACGAGACACAAGAGTCGCAATGAGACGAGGAAGGATGCCCTGGTCTTGGTTGGCCGGTACTTCAGGGACCTTGTCCTCATCCTCGGCTAAATCAGACCTCTCCACTGTTGTGAAGCAGATGTTGAACTCTTGGATGATGCTGGGGTACAATGAATTGAAATCCATGACCAGGATGTACTTGTCGTAGAGACCCTTCTCGGGCTCAAAGACGAGACCACCCTTGAACTTGTCCTTCTTCTTCGCATCTACACCTTCTTCGCCTTCGGCGTTCTCTTCCTCGTTCTTGATCTTGCCCTTGCCCCATTGTTTGTCAGGACAGATGTACTGATTCTTGTGGAACTCATGGAGCAGAATGTACTCGTTTCGCTCAGCACGGGTACCACTCAGTGTGCGAGCCCACGAATTGCCTGCAAGGTTTGTTAAGACTTTGGTAAGAGGAAGCATCTGCACCTTCATCGAAATGGCAGCAATGAAGTAGGCATCAGCTTGGCAGTGCTTGACATAATTTAGCAGTCCTTCCTTGGTGGTCGCCCAGCTTTTCAGGGCTGCCTCGTTGTCAAGCTCTTCGCGTCGTTTGTTGAGAACCAGCTGACACATCTCCTCTAAACTCCAGGACTGACACTTGGTCATGAGCGACTTTCCAAGATCGTTGGCCAAATCACACAACAAACGGCCAGCCGCAAGCTGCTTTTCAGCAAAGAAGCTACCACCGCCCTTGCCAAAGTTCTTTGGCCAGTCGCTCCGCTTGAGGCGACCAACACGATGCCATCCGGGGGTCTTATTCTCGCGCAGACGATTGAGGAGAACACTGTAATCAACATCATCGAGACGGTGACCAATGAGCGCATCCGGGTCATGGCGTTGGAACATGGCCATTAGTAAGCTGAGCAGCTCTTTCTCAGTCTTCATGAATAAAAAATTGCCCTTCAGCTTGGCAGCATCAACCTGGAATCCTGTGGGGAAGGCAGTGCCATTTGGTCGCATGATGGTGAAGCTCTTGCATGGCATTTCATCGATAGAAGTCGTATCTGTCAGTGAGAAGTTGTCATAGATCATGGCACTTGCCATGAGGATTTCCTGCTTGTTGTCCTGCGCGTTGAAGGTCGTGCGGAGAGAAAGACTCATCAAAGTCATAGGAGGTGCATCGAGGTTGTCGGAGTTGCTCAAAACAGTGATGTTGTTCGGCTTCGTCACCGATACCTCGAGCTTACACCACGAAGCATTGTGGATCGCACCACAGTCGGCAGCATCGATCTTCAGCCAACAAGGGCCCATGACGTTTTTCCCTAAAACGAACTGTTCGAAGAGAGATGTGTTCGTACCGAAAACTCGTGAAAATGTTTCTCCAGTTAACTCGGCAGAAAGAGGCATCTTGTCGTATCCGTATAGCAGTTGTAGGTAGTCTGCCTCTTTGGGTACGTCGGGAAGTTCAAATGCGTACTTTCTTGTGCATGGTTTGATCTTGTGCATCGTCACTCGGTGCTTAGACATGATCGAGTCTACTTCTTCGTAGACGTCGCTCATCTCAACCTCTTGACTGGTGGCTACACCCCTAACGTGTCGGTATTCGCGGGGAAGGAAGTAGAGCTCTCTGAAAACGTTGTCGATCTTGACGAAACAACTAGCATATCCACCACTTTGTTTGTCTTTGACCTTGCCGAAGAGGCATAGGCTGCCGTTGATCTCTGTGTAGTCGGTCCAGAACATGTGCAGGCTACCGTCCTCTTCTAAGGCTGTTTCCGCCTTCATTTTTCCAACACCCGTGGTTTGTGGAGCCGGACTGCTCATAACGTTAAGCTTGCTTGTGACGTCGTTCCACGACGATGCATCCACAGAAGCCGTGGAGGGTCCGACCGGGGAAGAACTGGCTGGCGTTGGATAATCTGCTTTCTTGATCTTGGCAATGGGTCGTTTTCCAGCCATGTTCACACTGGCAACAGGTGCACCATTGTGTCCAGTGGGCAGAGCCACTTCCATCAGATCCTCCTCTTCTTCCTCAAACTTGACCACAGGTTTTAATCTTCGTTCAACAGCTTTAGTTACAGGCGATGACGGCAGGACCGCATCGCTCATAGGCACATCGTCGTCGTTGTATGTGGGAAGATCATCGTCAGCGTATGCGTTTGTTGCTGGCGGAGTGTCCGGCATATACGAATCAGAGTCGTCGGCTTGTTTTTTCGTGACCGCAGGCCTGTTCTCCGATACAGGTGGAGACAAGACACGAGTCTTTCTTCGGGCTTCGGTCTTGACAGGGCGCATACGTGGAGCAGAGCGACGGGCATTGTTGGTGTCAATCTCACCGAGCAAGTCGTCCATGAAGTCGTTATCGGCGGCACTGGCGACAGGCTGTACGTGTTAGCTCTCGTCTACGAAGCTAACTCGATTCCAAATACCTTTGGTTTTGGAGCTTTTGCTGCTGTCTTTGCGCTAAAATACTTGCTGATGCCATTGTTGATCTTCTCCTGTTTCTCTGCGTCTTCTTCACGCTTCCGTTTAGCTGTCACGCGTGAGTATGCCATTGCACTCGACATGAGCGCATTACATACCGGCCTTGCCTTTGGGCCGCTCATCCTCTTCTTCGCTGTCTGTGGCGGCATATTTGTAGCGACCTTGGCCCTCCTCCCACTCCTCTCTGCCGTCGTCGACATATCCCTCTCCATTGTCGTCAACGACGAAGTCGTCTTGGTCTAGCCGGTTTCGTACGACCTTCTTGTAGCCTTCGTCATCAACGGTATCGTACAGATCCTCCTCTTCAGCAACTTCGTATGTGGACAGGCGCGTCTTGCCAGCAGCGCGCAACGCTCGCAGCTCCGCAAGTTTTGCTGCGCGAGACATGTTCAATTATGGGGTATAAAACTGGAACAAGAAGAGAAGAAGTAAGAGGCTCGTGCAACAGACCGCTGTGGTGTTGTGAGCGCGTTGAGGCTGGAGGGGACAGGGAGCCGTAGAGTGATTTGAATCGCGCTAGCACACGCGACGCGTTTTCCACTTACGCCCAAAGAGTCCTAGCTCACTTTGGCCTTCCCCATCCAATCACCCACGTCACGACCCTTAACACCCACCTCGACAACAATTCAAAAATCCTAGAATGGCATCAGTATCGAAGGTTCCATTGGTATGGATCGACTGCGAGGTATGTGAATATATGGTAAATTGGCGATGCCTAGTAACTGACTTACCCAAGATGACTGGCTTGGACACCAGCAAAGACACCATCATGTCTCTTGCTGCTTTTGTCACTGATGCAGACCTCAACTTACTCGATGAAGACGGTTACGAGGCTGTCATACATCATGAAAAAGAGCAGCTGGATCGGATGGGCGAGTGGTGCACAAGACACCACGGCGATTCTGGATTGACGCAAGCCTGTCTCGAGTCCACAACTACTGCAGAAGCGGCTGCTGAGGGCCTGCTGCAGTATATCAAGAAGTTTGCGCCTGAGCGTCGTACTGCACTTATCGCTGGCAATTCTATCCATGCAGATCGTGGATTTCTCGTGCTACAACCGTACAAGCCCATCATCGACCACCTTCACTATCGCATATTTGATGTCAGCAGCATCAAGGAAGCTGCACGGAGATGGGCACCAAAAGAAACTTTGAAGAAGATACCCCGGAAGCGGATGCTCCACGAAGCCCGAGCGGACATTCTGGAGAGTATCGAAGAGGCCAAGTTCTATCGCGAAGCCTTCTTTCTCAAAAAAGATCAAGAGGCGTCTGCGTGATTGCGGGCACATTTAGTTGGCAAGTATACAAGGCTACTAATAGACGCTCGGCGGTTTGCATCAGACATTCGAGTCTGTACTGCAAAATGTACGAATCGAACGCGTATCCGCAAACCTTCTAGGTTTTGCTGTATTCGGCTACCGATAGAATCTCGTGCATTACAAAGCTGTTCAGTATGTTCTTTCGAGTCGATATCAAGCGAAACCTCTTAAACGTCCATTGGCAGAGATTGCACATGGGACTTGGGATGAACGCTTCTCGAAGCTCAAAGCTACGTACATCAGTCACGCTCCGCTACGGGGTTTCGACACAAAACACAACAATCTCGTTTCGAAGAATATATTCGACGGAACTGCTCGTGCCACCTTTCCGAACTTGATGCTTTCAGCGCAAAACCCGAACTGCCGCCTCCTACCGCCACCGGTTCGGGAATAATGTCCCGTTGGGCTCCATGACGTCGGGAGTGTTCTGCCGCGGGCCGCCTTATGTGATTAGCCTTAGTGCAGATAAGAGAATTGTTTAATTTCTGTGGCATTTGCTTGTTGATTCTTCTTCCATACCAGAACGGAATGCTTGCCTGCTGACATACATCGACGCTGGAGGCGTCGACTTCGTTAGAAGTTTTCAATCGTTATCGACCGCACTAGTGCGAACGGCTTGGTTGATACCAGCCTCACCAAGAACAGCCACCCGATGGCCGCCCCACAAACTGAATTTGAAGAAGTCATCCCAGGCACGCGACGACTCTATGATGAGAACGGTAACAACTTGCCTGGCGATGCTTCCCTTCTGAAACATGGCGACATTGTCCTTGTGCCGCAACCTTCGGAGTCCCCGAACGATCCTTTGAGATGGTCCAAACCTAGGAAGATCTGGCACTCCATCCTGGTCCTGTATATGGTCGGCTTGACAGCTGCAACGTCCAACAACGCTGGGTCGGGATCAGATGGCGTTAACGAGGAGTATGGCATCAGCTATGACGTTTTCAATACCGGTGCCGGTGTTCTATTCATCGCCATTGGGTACTGGACTTTGTTAAGTTCCCCATTGGTTCATTTGTACGGACGCCGTCTTGGGTACCTCATCTCTTTGATCTTCAATATCGGTGGTCTCATCTGGTATGCCCGTATCACAAATGTTGCAGGTGTTGTTTGGAGCCAGCTGTTCGTCGGCGCGGCAGAATCCGTCGGCGAGGCCACTGTACAACTCTCACTGCTCGATATTTGGTTCGAGCATCAGACAGGCAGTGTCTTTGGTATCTATACCTTTGCAACCGCCATTGGTACCTACTTGGGGCCATTGATTGGAGCTCATCTGGCCAATGGTCTCGGCTGGCGATGGATCGGTTATGTGGGTGCCATCATCTGTGGTGGCAGTCTTATTGTGTTATTCTTTGGTCTCGAAGAGACGGAGTTTAATCGCGATCGCTACCTAACAGGGAACGGGGACCGTTATGTTGTAGACGCTGCCCATCCGGTACCAGGAAAGACTATGGAGCACGCACCAGTTGGAATTCTGCCCGATGTTGAAGAGACTGCCTCTGTGGATCAGAACCTTGATTCCCAGGAGGGACCGGAGAAACCTGTGCAGGCTGTAGAGAAGAATCGCAGCAACGAAGACTCATTCAACAACACTGAAGATGGGTATCCTTCAGAGACCGCACGAAATCGCATGTCTCGCTCTTACGGCCGTCGTAAGACCTACTGGGAACGTATCAAGGTTATCACTCCTGCACCCAACCTACATGGTACCGGTGCGATGCAGTATTTTCATCGCTTGTGGCACACTCTACGTGTCTTTACTTTCCCGGCCGTCTGGTACGCTGGTTTGCAATGGGGCCTTCAAAATATCTGCCTTACGTTCTACTTGACTGTCCAGGAAGACTGGTGGTACGGTGAGCCATGGAACTACACTCAGAATGAAGTCGGCAACATGAACTTGCCGACCCTTATCGGCAGTCTCATCGGGTGTGCTTACGGTGGTTATGGCAGCGACAAGTTCATGCAGTGGATGATCAAGCGCAACGGGGGCGTGATGGAAGCTGAGTTCCGTCTACACCTTATGTTGCTCTGCACGCTCATCTTTCCCACTGGCATGTGGCTATTTGGCATCGGTTCTGCACGTGGTTGGGCCTGGCCTGTACCCTATGTGGGCTTGGGTTTCATCGGTTTTGGTTACGGTTGTGCTGGTGACTTGAGTCTATCTTACCTTGCAGACTCCTTCCCGTACGTCCATCGTCCATCACCGTGTGTTTATTACTCTTGACTAACGCTTTGATAGGGACATGGTTCTTGAGGGGATGGTTGGTGTTGCTGTTATCAACAACACCATCGCTATGTTGTTCACATTCGTTGCCAGTTACTGGCTTGACACTGGAATGGAGAATTGCTTCATTGTTCTTGGTGTGCTCAGCTTCATAATCATGGCGTCGAGTTGGCCCATGATCATATACGGCAAAAGCAGTCGCCGTTGGGCAAGGGACAGGTACATGAAGTTTGTCGAGATCCGTGACGGGTTTTCAAAGTGAACCTCGCCGTCACAAATCCCATGTGTATAGGAAGTTGAGGGAAAGAGGCAGGAGGGTTTTACAGGCCTGCAAAGCAGGATCAGTCATGTGCTATTTGAACAACAAACCTATTATTACAGACTGGCGTCTTAAACAGTCTCGTATTGCAAGAGATTTGGAAGACTCGGCTGCATCGTCGTCATCAGAGTAGTGTTTTCTCATCACACGTGGCTGCCACGCGTTGTGTCACCATGACTTGCAGAGCTTTTGTTAAACAGTAAAGAACAAGACGAGATATGTGCCGTTCTCAAGAAAAAGGGAGAAGAAAAAGAAACTGTGGTCGCTCCTTACGGATATACGATGAATATGCCTATTCTCAGCTTCTGCATCTTGGTCTGTGTGTACGGTGAAGAGGAGTCGAATTGCTTTCGCATTCGCAAAACTCACACTAATGCGTTCTCGCTCGGCAGATCATCCCATGCCCCACTCGGCACAGGCCTCTGCTACGTTCAGGTACGCGACACTCGCCTTGTACTCCTTTCGTGATTCAGGCGCTCCCCCAAGGCGCTGCTACTTCCATTTTGCAATGTCAGCCGCATATGACCCCTGCACCCAAGAGTTGAAAAGGCGACCACCGACTGGGCAGTATTTGTTTTTGCGGAAGATTGAGAAGTGGCAGGTGTTGAAACACCTGCCGCGAAATTTGCATACTACTTTACAGGTTAGCATCAACGAAGGTTGCACAACATGACCGCTAGATGCATCCTACAGATCCACCGTCTAATTATTTGGCTCTTCTGTTCAGTCTCAGGACTTTTCGTTGGCAACTTTCGCGGCGCTGCCGCCCTGCAAGAACGTGTCCAAGCTAACACCGGCGGCCCCGAACTACCATCAGCCCTTCAACGCCCGCATGAAGGAAACTAGCGAACGCGAAGCGCGAAGCGTTCAATATGCCGAGCACGTCAGAGCCGTACAGGGCTCTGCAAGAGCGTTCTGGTAGCACCCAGTATGCTGTCCAACTACGTTGTCGTATTTCAATTACCCGCCCTCTACTCTTCACCGTTCACGACCTCTGTTCCTGAAAAGCTCAGCGTCTGCCAATGCCAACGCAGGATGGCTGCATTCTTAGCCATAATAGAAACCGGTGGAGCCCTATAGCCAAGGCGCAAAACGATTCGACTACGTGTTGTCCGCGTTGCTAGCCCCCAGCTGGAGAACCGCCACCAAAATGGTGTTACCACTTCCGGTTAGCTTTCAGCTCAACTATGCCATCGGTCTCGTCGGAAGCTGGTTTTGTGGAAGTTTGACTAGGTAAACTTCGACCATAGTCTAGAAATACACGCTCGCTTGGCAATCCTCTGTTGTGACTTGCTGGGATGGGTAAGGAGCGGGATCGGATTGTTGTTGCAAGCTTGTCAGGAGACGCTGGCGCCGTGAGTGAAAAGACTTCTACACCCCAGTAGTGATCGAAATAAATCTGCAAGACGACAATTCCTTCGCTCAGCCGCTCGCTACTCAGTCATTCGTTCTCAAATACGTCTTTACATTCTGTCGTTGATCATCACTACACACTCATTACCATTAGTGATTAGGATCGGCAGTATCTATACAACGGATCGGCCTCATTTACTGTCATACCTACTTTGACTGTGCACGTACCTCTAAAATCAATCCAAACCTCACAACACTACGACGTTACCCTGTCCTTCATTCTCATTCGAAGGCAGTCAACCTCGTCAAGATGGTTGTTAAACTCGCAATGGGTATCTGGGCTGGTATTGCAGCAGGGAGCGTCATGGTCATGCTTGTTCTCCTCCCCATTCTTGGATACATATTCTCGCGAAGCAAGAAGAACAAGAAAGCTGCCGAGACGGAGTCAGCAGCAGAGAAAGGAGAGCTCGTTGTGGAGGCAACATCAGCACCAACAAAACCCACGAACGCAATCCTCCAGAAGCCGTCTGTACGCGTCACCCAACATGAAGTGCACACCCACCCATCCACACAGAGCAGGACACCAAGTTATCAAAGTCAGACTCCTTCATCACAAGCTTCAACGCTCTCACCGCTGCACAACTCGATGCCTTCTCCACCGCATATGCAACCGCTTTGGTCGAGATCTTGAGGAACTAGGAGAAGCGTAATGATACCCAGCGGTCTTTCTGTTTGTCAAGAAGCTGGACTTAAGTGGAGTTAAGATGTTTACCTATCTACTGTTGTGACGCTTTGCGTAACAGCGAAGCTTTGCATTTGGAACCACTGCCTACTTACAACGCCGGCGTTATCACACAAAGTCCGATATTTGGCACTTGCCCTCTCTGCTTGGAAGGAACAATACATACTATTTCACCTCTCCACATTCATCAGCACGTCGTTAACTCGCTTCCTCGCTCCTCGGCGCAGTGTCTTCCCGTTTCGTAACCACCGTCTCCGAGTTTCCGAATCTTACATCAGCGCCCCATAACCACGCGTGCTGACACTTCTAGCCAACCGTGATATTCTCGATTGATGCTGTACCACCAGATTCCTGTGGTGCAACGTTCGCGAATCGGCTAATGTCACTTTTTGGGATCGTCAGCATGGCAATATCTCATCTTTTGGTGGGTTTGTTCATCAGCACTAGTGATACCAGGCGTCCGTCATCGACCATACGTCGGTACGCATGCCAGATTACCTAGACTTCAAATGAAAATTCAAGCATGGGTCTCGGTGGTAGTGTAGATAGCGGACGGGGAGATGTCAATTAAATTGCAGTGTAAGACGTTACCAGCTGGGGAAGTCAAACTATAAAGGTCAAGATAGATGACAACGAAAGGATTTCTCAACCAATTCTTCATCGTACGAGCGTTATCCGTATTTCCTACGAAACTCGTCTTTCTTGACAATTCCCACACCATCGCTTCCACAATGGCAGACTTCAAACCCTACAACGAACAGCCAGAGCTGCACCCGCAAGCACCCTACCGCTCCGCCTTATTGACACACCCCAGCAACCTCCGCAAAGCGCTGAAAGATGCCCTCGCAGACCCAGCAAAGACACTGTTTGGCGTCGCTCACGGTATCCCAAGTACCTTCGTGACCAAGGTAATTGCATCTACGCAGCCCGACTTCGTCTGGATAGATGTTGAGCATGGCATGTTCAACCGTCTCGAATTGCACGAGTAAGATCATCTGATAAGTTCTTATCCTCTAGGAATGCAGCATTAATACAACATGCAGTGCCATCCATGCCGCGCAACACCACTCTGAAGGCCGCGCGATGGTGATTGTGCGCATTCCCAAACACGATGTACTCTCCCTTTCTACTGCCCTCGATGCTGGTGCCGCTGGGATCATTATTCCACACGTAGAGTCCGCACAAGAAGTCAAGGACGTGATGAAGGAGATGTACTACCGTTAGTGTTCCATTGCCGCTACATTAGTGGGAAGCGCTGATGATTACCAGCACCCCTTGGCCACCGCTCCTTCAGTCCGTGGACATTCACACCAGGCGTATCCGACGTATCTCTCTATCCCAAAGACAACTATAACGTTGCAACTGCCAACAATCACATTTGCATCATCCCGCAGATCGAGTCTGTCAAGGGCGTTGAGAATGCCGATGAAATTGCCGCTGTGCCTGGTATCAATGCACTCATGTTTGGACATGGTGACTATATGATTGATGCCGGTCTAGACTTGTCGACTGCACTGAGTGGTGAGCCACACCCGACGTTGGCAAAGGCTCTGGGCAAGTTTGGTGCAGCGGCGCACAAGAATGGAGTGCCGATCTTTGGGTGAGTGGCTGTCTCTGGATGTGAGAAACAAAAACTAACATATTACAGTGGTGCGCTTAGTATCGAAATGGTTCCAATACTGATTCAGCAGGGGTTCAGGGCGATCGTTGTGCAGTTCGATGTTTGGGGGCTGGCGAAGTTGATTCATGGTTCGTTGAGCCAGGCAAGGGCAGCTGCAAAGCAGGTTGCAGCTCAAACCAATGGAACGAGCCAGGAATGAGAGAGGATTTTGTATCGAGATCATAATGAACGATAAATCTAGACAGAAAGTTGACTAAGAAGATGAACACCTTGTTTTTTCGAGAGATTGTCGACATGCTTCCTTTGCAAACATTTCCTAAGGTGAATGTCCTAAGCATATACCATCTGAGAATCTTCTCAAAGAAGATCAAACGTTTGTTTAGACCACACCCACTTTTCCTGACCACCAGGGAGCTTTTTGCACATTAGATCCCTAATCTGTGCTGAGGACATGCTACTGAATTGAAGCTCTGGTACATGTTGGATCCACAGTCCTATACGTCGGTAACGTTCTGAACCAGTTGACGGTTGTTGGGGTTTTACTCGTTCCAGCATTAGACAGTAGGTCTTGCAATTCTGTGGGACCTGATATATACTTGCAACACTGAAATCCACCCTGGTGCGTCCTAGAAATAAAGCAACAACGTTGGAGAAATTGGGGTCTTCCGTACCATCAAGGTAGATCCCACCAAACGGAGCGATGGACTCGAAAGCTCCACTCAAGATGTGGCCAGTAATAATCAATTTAGGTTCGAATGTAGTATAGTTCTTCGACTGAAACCAGTAATGTTTTAGGTCCATAGAAAAGTTGCGGTAGACTGAGATACGGATTTGAAAATCAGAGGGAGAGACCATAAAGTTTGGAGGTTTCAAGTACTCGCCAGTAGGACCATTGCTCGTATAACGTGCCTTCACGCTTGCCCAAGACCACGATGGAAAAATCAGTGGAAACTCCAACGGTTTCAATGCAGAGTCCCGGTGCATGATGATCCAAGCCAAAGCCTGAACGAACGATTGCAGTTGATCATTGAAGTTATGATAGGATCGTTGTATGGGAATGCCATAAAAGTGGGTGCGCGAAACTTGTTGCCCTTCCATGGCCAAGGGCGAATTGAAGATACCAGAAAATGCATGAATTGCATCGGCCTTTACCGACAGATTTCGCTGATAGTATTCGACCAGGCGATCTTGAGTTGTATCCATATAACTGTTCCCCGGGTTACGAGGGAAAGTCGAGAAGGTTGTACGCAGAGAAGAATATGATATTGTTGCAGACATAAACATACTTTCTAAAAAGCTCGCATATACACACTGGAAATACATCTGCGATGCAGTGAAAACAAGGCGTCGACGTGACAGCAGCATTTCTTGGTATGTCCATCCCCGACTGTTCCAAGCTGATGTGTTGATTTGCTCGCGAATGTTCTCCGTCGAGGCGAAGGTGTGCTTCCCAGCTTTGAGGTAGAGTTGTTGACGCCTTGGAGTGTTACTAACTCCTGGGAGACCTTGTTGAGGATTTGATCCAGTTGAAGCCACGATGGTGATGTCAGCGCTGCGATAGATTTGATCCATATTACGGATAATGCTGTGCTTTTCGTCCGGGTTGCTTTGATCTATACAGTATCGATCGACCCACAAGAATGACAAGCCAAGATTGATAGTCACTAGCATTGCATCCGTGATGGTCAACGGCACGTTCTGTAAAGATCCATCAGAGTCCACTTGCTCGATAGTAGGCTGATTACCCCAAACATAACTTAGACATGCATAAGGTACTGATGCATCAATACATCGTAGTCGTTTCTCTCGGCAATCAATGACTCGTAGACGACTTGGTCGTGCTCGTACGTGTTGACATTGTTCATGACAGGATCGACACTCGTCCAGCCATCGTTTGGCCAGTTTAATGTCAGAGTTCACCGTCATTTTCCTGCAAATAGCAAGTGGAGACACCTCGGAAGTAGCACCTGTATTTGATGCTGTCATTGGGTAGAAGTCCAGATCGAAATCAAGCACCTGCTTGAACTCCATGAATCGAACGCGAAAATAGACACCGGTCCATGAGCCGATATGGATAGATCGAAAGTCGAGTGTAAAAGATTCATACACAGAGGCTTTCGAGCGGACAGGCTTTAGCGTTTTGAAGATGCAGTCGAATTGAGAGCACAGTTCGCAGTCTTTCCGTAAAGAAATCCTTTCGATGAAGGCAATCGTCCCTCGTCCCTGCATTGTTCGCATTTCCACGTAAGATCCTAGGTCCAACTTGCGGCACCGATGGCACAGTTCGTCATTCAAGTCTGGCGGTCGGCCGTCCGAGGGATCTCGCTCGAGAAAAGGCCGCTGACCATAAGCGATCCCCTTCTCCATCCTGGAAGATGTTCAATGCTTCAAGCAAACGTCATGAGCTAAGATCGCTGTTGAACACCCAGCTGTAAGAGGTTAAGAAGTTGCGATGCGGACAGGCTGCACTTTATAAGCTAAGCCTCGCTTCACAAGGCTGTGTCAGCCTTCAGACCCGTCGTTCTTGTCATCGAGGCAGCGCGATTGACAGCAGGAGAGATACAGACAACTTGCAACTTGAACAGGTATGTCAAAACGAATGCGATACTGGATATGTATAACCAAACTCGCTGTAACCCAAGACAAACGCCAAATGTATGCCCACTCAAAAATACAGTTTTACATGAAAAGAAGCACTATCTCGGCGGTACCTGTAGCTTGCCCATATCCACAGATTTGTGGTATTTCCTGCACGCCAGGCCAGCATCATGACTATGCTCCTGCTCCTCATCGTCCTCATCAATCTCAAACATGCGTCTTAACTCCTTGCACGCAACCATGTATTGCTGGCGTGCACCAGGTGACTCTCTGAGCGGGTTCGGTGCTTTGTCCCAACCGTGCGGCCCAGGGACGCAATGGTAGTGCACGCGTTTTCCTAGGTCTTTCTGTAGCTTGTCCCTAAATCGCTCACCCTCGGCGAGTAACATGTCCCATTCGCAGCAAAACATTACAATGTCATCTGGCAGAGCTTCGAGCATTCGTGTAGGTGCTTGACCAGGGCTGAGCCATGGGTGTGCAAGGTCGAGGGATGGTGGTTGGAGGTACGAATCGTCGAAAAGCTCTGTGAAGACAGCGGGAAGATTCTGGTCTGCGCGTGCGCATGTAGCCCTACGTTGTGCGCGAGTAACTGTGTAGTCTGTGGGTGGATAAAAGGACACTATCCCTCTAATCTTCAACACCCTATTGTCTCCTTGGGTCATGACTGATACAGCAGGCCCATCTTTGTATGACGAAACGAGCGATAGTGATGACGCGCCCGTCTGACGGAGCATTGCGATTCGATCGAGACGCGATTGCTGACGCATAAGTGGTACTCGTGAGCCCGATGCTGTGGCAGTCGAGTTGGCTGTTGGCGGGGGCTGAATGACAGCGTTCGGTACACTACCCGCTCGTCCGTCGATGATTCGCGCACCAGTTGGTGTTCGGTCGAATAATTCGCCCTGTAAACAAAGTGGAACTGTGAAGCTCATGTTACCGCCTGAGGAGAAGCCTGACACCGCGAATCGATCCGAGTCCAGCATAAGCTCCTCTGCATGTTGCGCGAGCCACAGTATTGCGTCTGCGCCGTCTTCCACGGCTGTAGGAAAAGGGTATTCGGGGGCGAGGCGGTATGCGACAGAGACAACGACTGCGCCAACTTCTTGGACAACAATGTTCGACCAGCGCGCGTCGTCTTGCGCAGTCCCTAGGACAAACCCTCCGCCATGGAAGTTGATCACACAGGGATACTTCTTGTTTCCCTTGAGCTTCTTGTAACGCTTGTAGTCTTTCGGCACGTAGAAGTGAAGTCGAAATTTGCCTTTGATGGGTGAGACAGTCGCTTCGATGTCTTTATGGAACGCAGGTCGAGAAGGCCGGGGTCGTGCCATTTTGTGGAGAGACATTCCGATCCCCATGAGGAACCTCCAGAACACGGCCTGCACGTGCAGCATCCATCTTGGTCGAGATCCAGGCATGGTGTCAACTTGTGACGGTGTAGGTTAAGTGGAAAGAGTCGAGCAGCAGGTGCTGTCGAAGACAAAAGAAGGGAAGAGCTCAGTTCATCATAGGGAACGCGAGCGTGTACGAGTGGTCCCGAAAAAAGTGACGATCGTGCTGCGCCTAGTGATGATTGGCAAACTTGGCTGTAATTTGTCGCAGGAAAGGAAGGGTTCTGGAAGACGCAACGCACGAGGCTCGTTAGTTGACAGGTGATGACGTATGCTCTGCTGATCGGTCCAGCAACCCTGCCGAGCACACCACTGCTGTCACTTGTGGGACTGGACACATAGAAACAACTTGATGTATCACCAACTTACGAAGAGTTCAGGTTATTTTTCACTCATAGCGAGGCTCCAATAAAGTTTTCTCAAGTTCGAGAAGCATGAATTCATGCAGCTCGGTGTTCGCATTGATCCTGATTCGTAGGGAGTGCTGCAGTACTGAACGCTCAGACTGAGCCAATACTGATAGGTGACAGAAGGATTCGATATTCGCTCTGTCGTGATCAAGTAATAAAAAGCAATAACCTCGAAGCAAGCCAACATGGTATAGGGCTGCTCAAGTCCTCAGAAAGCGCCGTACGCTCACCTATTGATGCCATAAACCGTACAATGCAAACAAACGGGTCAAACTAGTGGTATAGAGATGGCGAAGAAGCCAGCGGAGTGCAATGAAAAACGCCCATCAGGTGTATGCAAATTAGGCAAAGAGCGATAAGAAGGTAAAGAAGAAAGTTGGAGGTTGCAGTACCGAAGGCGCTACGCGTCGATGAACTCGTAATCAGCGTCTTCAGGCGCAACATGCCTCTTCTTTGGCGCTGGTGACAACAGCTCGCCCTCGGCATCAAGAACCTCATACTCGTTCTTGATCAACTTGTCTGTCTCACGGATCTCGTATCGCTCGATGGCTTTCTCTAGGGCTACGTTCAGGATCTGGCTGCCGTGACTGGGTCCTCGTTGCGCATCGAAGGAGTAGGCGACCTCAGCGTCTGGAGCAGGAGCAGTGGATGGGTGTTCGATTTCCTCGTCTGCTGATGAGTCGTCGCTAGCAACAGCCATGTCCTTGTTCATAGCATTCCGTGCCTTCATGGGACCAGGGTACGATGACCTGCACTTGTCAGCGCCGTATCTATATAGACAGAAGTTGGGCGCAGCTCACTTAATGTTGGGCAAAACGCGAGCAGGGCGAGGCTTGCCGTCTTCGACACGTCGCCCAGGGCCGTACGATGGTCCATTCGCCCACTTCACCCTGTTGTCCTTGTCACGACGGAACTCCTTGGCATCGCTGCGAAGATCGCTGGTGTAGGTCTGTTCCAAAGCCATGACGACTGTTGTGGAAGCTGACTCGACTGATGGGTGTGATATGCTGGCGAAGGGAGGCTTATAGCGCGTTGGGGTGTGATAGGTAGCTAGATGGAAGAGAGAAGGAGCTTGGTACTGGGAGGGTGGGTAAGAGACGAAGTGAACAAACAGTAAGTGTGACAGCTAGGCAAGGCAGTAATAAGCTCGATAGAGGGAGAAGGCGTGACGGGTGTCTTGGGAATGACTCTAAGGTGACTCAGGTGTATGCCTAGGTGAGTGGCGATGCAGGTAGGGGATGAGGCTTGTGAAAGCGCGGGGAGATTGTTTACTCTTGTGGCTACAGCGCCCTTTATACATTGAACGATGTAGGCGCCTTTGTTATCCACGGTATGCTTCTCTGATAAGGAGCTGGACGCGCGGGAAGCTATTAGCTACGTGATCAGCTGCGCCTATTCCGATACACCGAGGGCCGTCAGCCCGCTCAGGATTCCGGCTCGACGCGTTGGTGGCCTGCGCCCATGATGCCATCATCAGGGAATCATGCGCCTTGCTTTCGCAAACGTGGGTGGTCTGAAGGCTGTGTCTTGACCGTTGTTGGTCAGCGACTTAGCATCGATGCGATCGCCGACCCCACATAATCTCGGCTTCCCTGAGACAGTAGCCGTCACTGCATCCCCAACATGCATGCACCCCGTCATCTCAAACAACAAACACGCGGTCATTTCGCAGCTTTGCATAGCAACTGTCGTTTGCCAACAAAACCTGTGGTTGCCCTGGAAAGATGTACATCCACCGAGGTACTCCAAGAGACGTGCTGGCAGCAGCTCAACAGGCTGCGCGGCATCGCTGAGTACCCTCAACGAACTGTGGCTAATAATATACGACCGACCCCTCAAACTCCAGCCTGATAACGATCCCGGATCTGGCCGGTAATCAGCCTGCGCCATTTCCGGCTACAGCGGCCAGCTCTCTTAACCCCAGAGTAGGTAGTCCAGCCGCTACGTTACTCCATGCTCTACCTGGTGTACATTCCATGGAAATGCGACGCTCGGTCCCTTGGGCGAGACCGCTGATATAATTCACATTACTGGTGTCATTAATCAAATCTCGTGGAGCGATAGCTTGCTGAAACAGCCTCATCATGACAGGCGCCGTTCCTGGATGTCGTGCCAACGCTTTCAGGTATGGTATGCTGCTGCCTCCTCGTTGTCCTCATCACTACTCTCTACCAAGCCTGCTTCGCTTGGGAGAACATCTGGGAACCAACCATAGTCCTTGAAATTAATCGTGTACTGGCCCATGCTGTCCTCGCTAACCTCGACTCCCTCTCTCCTGAGAGCATCAGCCTGCTGGCTTGCTGCACCTGGCCCTCTTCGTGCACGTTAGACAGACTCAGAAAAGGAAAACCAGAAACGTAAAGAAGCACAAGGACGCGAGACTGACCTCGGGCTGATACCGCCTTTGGAGTTGATCACTCGTTGCCAGGGCACGTTACCGCTATGGAAGGCTGGGCTCTTCCTACTTGGATCCGTCGAAGGCGGAGGGAGGTGCTTGAGCGCAACCCCAACTTGTCTTTGACGTCACTTGTTAGCCGCATAACAGGTGTTGTATCTCTGTGATACCATGCCTTACCTCGGACACTGAGCTACAATATGTCAGCGATTGATCATCGTGTCATAGTCATGCGTATAGAGTGCTCACGCTTTCCAACCAGCCCTGCGACAAGTCAGCATCGATGTCATGTCACATTCAAGAATAGCACACTCACTTGCAATATGTGCATAACTTGTTACCTTGCCATGAGGCACTTCTTGTATCGCCTCGCAAACTGTGGTATGCCAGAGCCAAGCTTCCTCTGAGCGTGCGCCTGGTGCCATGATGTTGAATGCAGCTGGACGGGCAATTCGATAGTATCAACACGAACCTCGTAGTATTGGTATAAACTGTCAAACAAGTTTGGACTTCCACTGCCCAGAAAACTGGGAGCTGCGCTTGTAACAGGTTCGGTGAGGAGATAGTCACCGATTGTGCATACCTGCGCGCTGCGACACGTACGCACGTGAGTGATGCTCATCATTGCCAAGGCTGAGCACTTGACTTTCGCGATCGCAAGCATGCCCATTCTACATACACACTCCACCATACCATGTCGCTCGCCGATTATTTGGCGAAAAACTACCTCACAGCAGACTCAGAGAAAAAGTCGAAAAAGCGCAAGAGAAAAGAAAAGAATGGCGGTCTCATAATTGACGATGACGATAATCTGGGGTGGAAGGATAAAGCTGACGACGATGACGAAGATGCGCCCATGATTAGTACGATATTCTTAAAGTGCTTGCACTGATCTCATGCTAACAAAACCAACAGTGGGAGGAGCAGGCCTGAAGAAGTCCAAGAAGAAATCCAAAGGAACCAGTGCAGCAACCTGGGCAACAGTGGGTGTCGCTGCACCTTCGCATGCGCAACAGCTCGCCGCCGACGAAGCCGCCGCCGATGCAATTATAGCCTCTACCGCCGCCGACCGCAAACAAGCTGCCGACGCCGAAGACGAGGCCCCCGAAATGGTAGATACGGAAGGCGTGTTGAGATTGGAGTCCGGCGCGAGAGCAGGGTTACAAACTGCTGCGCAAGTAGCAGCAGATATGAAAGCACGACAAGATGCGGAACAGCGAAAGGCCGAGGAGGCTTCAAAGGAAATGGGCGCGGCAGCACAAGAGACTATTTATCGAGACGCCAGTGGTCGCATTATCAATGTTGCAATGAAGCGTGCAGAGGCGCGGAAAAAGGCCGAAGACGAAGAGCGCAAAAGGCTGGAGAAGGAGCGAGAAGCGCGTGGAGACGTACAAAACGCTGCTGCTGCGAAACGGAAACAGGCTCTGCAAGATGCGAAGACGATGACAGTCGCGCGGTATGCAGATGATGCGGAACTTAATGACGAGCTCAAAGAGCGAGGCCACTGGAATGATCCTGCGGCGGGATTTTTACGCAAAAAGAAAGCTGGGCGCAGCATCACAGGCAAGCCTCTTTACACAGGTGCATTCCAACCAAATCGATACGGCATTCGTCCTGGTCACAGGTGGGACGGTGTAGATCGAGGCAACGGCTTCGAGAGCGAGTGGTTCAAGTCGAGGAACCGAAAGGCCAATATCGAAAAGCTTGAGTACCAGTGGCAGCAGGACGAGTAAGAACAGCAGAATACCCAAAACCACCACATTTCTATCATGATACAATTCCGAACAGCATAGCGAGGCGTTTAGAGGTTTCGACTACTTTTGCATATCTGTTGAACGCTTTCGGCAGCTCTCAACCCTACGAATGAGATGTTGCACGGATATTTTCCATCTGCATCCATGACCAGCTAAAGCCAGCATTGGCATGTTTTTACATGCATACCGGAGCTATCGACGCTCCCCAGACTTGGCGATAAGCGGTGATGCAAGCGAGAATCTGGGGAATTGAAGTCGGCAATCTTCCTCCAACGAGAGGATTCTCCGGCCTTTACTATATCTCCAACCTGCCAAGAGTCACCACGTCAAATCAAACCATGAAACAATCCACAAGAACAGCCAAGTGATAATCACACCATGTACTGACAAGACGTTTCAATCAAATATAGTGCGCCTCTGATAGCGATCCTCATCACGTTCCACCTAAGAGGGTTCCATGGTAACATATTGAATGCGTAGGCAAAGCTTGTTGTTCAGCACGCAATAACATGGCAGTCTTGGGTCTACTGGTTCTGTACAGCAAGTCGAGGTTGGAAGAATATACATATTGGGCGATAATCCTGCCTGGTATTGTCTGACATCTTTTCCATACACTGAATTGAATAGTGAATTCCTCGCCATGAAGCTCTCCACAGCCCTCTTCCTACTTGCGGCTTCCTTGGTCACAGCATCTCCTACTCCTTCGTTTAGAGAGGAGGCGGCAAAGGTGCTCGCGAAAAGAGCGAGCGTTACTGATGTTGCTAACATCGGCTATGCTACGCAGAACGGAGGGTAAGTGTCATGTTGAAGTGTCACTGAGCATGCATTGATTTACGCCTTAGAACAAAGGGCGGTGCCGGTGGACCAACTACCACTGTAAGCACGCTGCCGCAATTCTCAGCAGCAGCCAGTGCAGCAGGTGCCCGCGTCATCGTTGTACAAGGTGCCATTAGTGGAGCAGCAAAGGTGTCTGTCACCTCGGACAAGACCATCGTTGGAAAGGCTGGGAGCTGTATGTTTGAATCCACCAAAATGACCATGTCATCTACTCCTGCAAACTCCACACTGACATACCCTAACTCTCACCGGCATCGGCCTCACCATTCTGGGCCAGAAGAACGTAATCATTAGAAACCTGAAGATTTCCAAGGTTCTCGCAACCTACGGTGATGCCATCACCATCAACGAGTCCACCAACGTCTGGGTCGACCACTGCGATCTCTCAGGCGACGAAAACGTCGGCAAAGACACCTACGACGGCCTCGTCGATCTCTCTCACGCTGCAGACTTCGTGACAATCTCCCACACCTACTTCCACAACCACGTAAGTCGTTAACCCCCATGCCAACCCCATCCATCAAGGGACGCAACTCACACACACCTCATAGTCCAAAGGCACCCTAGTAGGCCACTCAGACAGCAACGCCGCCGAAGACACCGGCCACCTCCGCGTCACCTACGCAAACAACCACTTCTACCGCGTCGCCTCGCGCGGGCCCTTACTCCGCTTCGGCACAGCACACATCTACAACAACTACTACAACGAGCAGGATACGGGCGTCAACACGCGCATGGGCGCCCAAGCACTGATTCAGAGCACCGTCTTCGAGAACAGCGGAAAGAAAATGGTCTACACCGAGAGCAGTTCCCAGGATGGGTCGGCGGTCGTGCTGGATGTGCTGTTTGGAGGCCAGAGTGCCAATACGGCGCCCAAGGGGACGCTGTCGGCGGCGAGTTTTACGTACAAATATGATTTGTTGGGGAGTGCGAATGTGAAGGCTGCAGTTACCAAAGAGGCAGGGCAGACTTTGGCGTTTTGAGGAGGAATTTAGTGTGAGGGTATGGTGATTGAGGATAGTTTGAGGGCGGCGTGTAGATTTCATGCTAAATGGAAGGTCTCGAGTTTCTTCTCATCGTAGCACTCTCCGTCCATTACGCCATGGATATATGCATCACCGATGAACTCATACTTTCGCTTACCACTCGGTTCCTTGGCAGTGTTGTTTCCCTCCTCGTCTCCTGTCTTTTGCTCACTCAAGGGGCCTAAGATGTACGGTACCTTTCCACCATTGAGCAGAACGACCGCATCGCCCACTTCTACCTCTACAGGAACCCACCCCATATACCCTTTCTCCGTGACCACGAATCGTCGCACAGCGATCGCCATGTTGAACGTCACCTGGAACTCAAAGACGTCGTTGTTATCCATCTCCTGTGGCGACTCGGACTCAATGTACTTTAGCCATTGTTGATATCTCGGGAAATCTTTTTGTTCTACCCGGCGGAACCCCTTCTCGTTGGGAGGACCGTCCCAAGAAGAGCCAGCACACATTGTGTGCCAGAACGCAGTGGCTTTGTCCGCATATGGGCTTGGTATATCGTTGTCGATGTTTGCAACTTCGCGGCAGACACGAAGCATGGGTTTCCAATCGTCCAGCTTTACTTTAGTCTTGATCTTGTCGATATAAACACCAGATGTTGTGACTTCGTACTCGCCTGGTACTGAGCGCTGCAGGTCGACAGCGCTGCCTTTACTGGCATCATACTTCTCCGTTTGTTTCCACCGGCTCTGTAGCGCCGGGTACCAATCTTCACTAACGTGTGCGGTCCAATCTGGAACGAAACTGGGGAGATGTAAATCTTGAGTTCGTTCGCCGTATTTGAAGCCGAGGACAGATAGACTCTCAGTGGCTTCGATAGCTAGCAAAGTGACATCGAGATAGAGGTCCTTCACGGGACGTGTGTAGTCCGGTTGTATGTGGCTTCTGAAGCCCGGGTTCAGCAAGCCCAAGATGCCGTAGATCTTGTCTCGAGGGTCGAAGCATTCCCGCAGCCGAAAGTCTGATACGACAGCGAGAAACGGGGTTCCTTTGCGTTTTGAGTAGGGTGTAAGAGTCTGTAGCCTGCGCAGAACTCCAAACACGCTGAGGCCAGCAATAGTACCATCGGCAGCCTTCCTAAACTCTTTGAAGGCTTCACAACAGGTTGTGAGGTGCTTCCAGTTGTTGTCAAAACACTTCTGTATCACTTCCGTACTTATAGTGCGGGTACCGTATTGAAAATCAACTCGTTGAGCCAGGCAATACTCTTGTACCGTCCACACACGAGCCCACCATGGAGCTGAAAAAAAGGTGATGATGTAGTTCTGAAGGTCCTTTGAGTTGGCATCCATTCCATCAACAGAGATGTGCTTTTCCTGTGACGGATCCCAGTGGAGGGTATCGTCTTGTGCCCCAATCTCCAAAGCATCCATCGCAGCATCGCATCCTCTTCCTTTCTCGCCCAGATACACGACCACGGTTGAGGCTAGCTGGTAGATGAAACGCATTTCGAGAACCTGGCTGGTACGTTCACGGTTGTTCGCTTGATCAATACACAATGCATCGACCCAAATACAACGGTCCTCGTCATCTCTTCGAAGAGATACAAGTGCATTGTGGAGGTTCAATGTTGTTGGGAACCATTGGCCGTCGAGGATTATTCCACAGATACCGGTGACCTCACCCCAAACGTAGGACAACGCTTCAAATGGGGGCACATCCTCAAGAGGTATGTGGTGGAGACTGCACCTGATCGTGTCATCATGCGGTCCGGTTCTCCTTTTATTGCTGTGAAGAAGGAGCAGACGAATCTCTCGCTTTGTTTCGTCAAGCGGCGAATATGAATGGCAATCACGGAGTGCTTCCATGCACATCTGGACATGATGGGCCTCGAACGGTATCCCGTTCATGGTTGGAGCACAGAGTGTGTAAACTGAAGCTCAAGGCTGGAGGTAGGTTGAAGATCTAACAAGCTGCGGTGGCTGCATCCCATGAGTTATGAGGCTGCATTAGCGCAAAGCGGCTAAACAAGACTCGGTTAGATCGATGTAAGACTGTCAGATGTGTTCAATAGAGGGCAGGCTGTAGCAATCCAGATGTGTTAGTGAGAAGCAACGTTGACGGGGAGGATAACAGCGAAGGGTCGTGTTCAGGGTATATAAGTATTGATATCGTGATATGAGCGCACTGTTGTCTTGAAATCTCATGCTTCGAGGGTCCATGAAAATCGCACATGCATGTTCCTGCTCCTAACTCCAGAATGCGCCGGTATAGCATAAGACGAGAGCTGAGGTCTAATTCCTGAGTGCACGTAACCTTTCAGTGAAAGCATCCTCTTCCTGCTCTGTTGGGCCGACCTTCGTCTTGGGTGCTTCCTGGAGATCAGATTGTAGTTCGACGCCGGCTTTATCTGCAGCCTGCGCCATCATCCGGTCGACATCCTCCTGTGGTGTACCGACTGCGGTTGCTGATGAAGTAATATCCTGGTAGAGCTCGGTTGCAGAGTCGACGTTCTCAAACTGCTTCTCAAAATCGACCATGACAGCGGCGATCTGTGCATTCATCAGTTGCTGCGCAAGCCTTCCTACGTATGAGCAATAATAGAGACATACCCTCTCCGGACTCATCGATTTCATAGCCACGTCCAAACTGCGGTTGACCTTCATCATGTTGCCAGTGATCTGTCGCATTGTCACTGCAGTCTGTACTCGACCGGCAACGGCATCGACTCGTGAAGCTAGCTGTAGGAGGTTGAGCTTCTCGTTCTGTTTGCGAACGGCGTTCTGGGCGTATATGCGCGCGACGTCGTTGTGGCCTTGCTTCATGGCCTACGATAGTGTTGGTAAGTATCCTTGCTTGTGCAGTGTTGCTGTGATTGCGCACCTTCTCGAGCTTTGCCTTCTCTTGCTGCTCCTCCTTCCCTGCCTTGAGCGACTGTCGGTTCAGCGATTTCGCGGTGAACTGAGGGGGTCAGTATCAATGCATGATAGTGCCGAGGTGCGTCAGCAAACCTTGAGGTTAAAGAGGGCATTTTCGAGACCGGACATGGTGGCTGTAGATTTCGCGTCTGTATTTGCCCAAGAGTGGTATGCAGGGTAGTAGTGCAGGTGGTAGTGCAAGTGATAGGCAGAAGGTGGGTTGCGGCTGATTGCCGGTGTTCGTGGGGTTGGCATTGACACAACGTCACTGCGCCGCCCCGCAGCCTTACCGAGCGAGCATCCCTCACTTTCTTGGACACGCGCGTGTTACTCGGCGCGGGCAGACAGTTGTATATGAACTTGAAGTAGGGTTTAATTGCCTTGAAATGTAGCTGCAGAGCTAGATGCAACCAGACTCCGATTCCCCCATGCGCTATTATGTCTGCATTTCGGCAGCTCTTTTGCAGTACTGCGACCCGCAATGCCGACTTGAATGCCCTTCATATGCCCCATCTATGTCCTTAAACGCCATCCGGAGACCTGTGTGGTCAACGCCTCCAACGCCGCGCAGCATGTATCGTACTATTCATTAAGGTGGCTCTGTTCAAGCAGGCGCCGAGTTGAACTTGTCGGTGGCTGAGCGGAAAAGCTCTTCTTGCGCGCGGATGAGCTCCTCCTCGGTCATGCCGCTCTGCTCGATCTTGGTCTGCTTCTTCTCACGATTCTGCCGGCGTCAGTCTGGCGGCCTCGTGTACTGTGGGGAAATGCGCATACCTGCTGCTGCTTCTTGTAGTCCTGCGCGACGTCGAGTATGGCAGGCACGTACTCGCCAAAGTCCAGTTCTTCGAGCGCTGCCTTGACGTGCTCGCAGGCTATTGTCTTCTTCGCGTCCTTTTCGGCGATTTCATTGGCTTCCGAGGAGATGAGCGTGATGAATTCGACGCAGCATTCTATGAGCAGATCTCGTGAGTCTTTGGCAAAGGTCATGCCAGGTTCCGTGGCTAGGATGTCTTGGACAATCTTCTGCACAGTCGCTGAGCGCGCGTTAGCTGGCTACGGGGTGCAGTTGGCGGATCTTGATTGAAACATACCCTTTGGCAGCGACAGGTCATCGTTGCCGCCAAACTCGCGGTCAGACATGGTGGGCGTTTGCGCGGAATTTGGGAGTCTTGAACGCAGCGCGTCCTCGGCGAGCTTGGACTTTTATGTCCCGTATACACGAGGCGCAAGGCCATGGGCGGAACAACGTTGCTCCTTGGCCGAGCAAGCCAATCAGAGCGCGTCAATATCGATCAGGGCTGCAGTAATTAAATATGTACATGTCGATGTCAATGTCGATGTCGATGTCATTCTTTGTGACACGCTGCGGCGAGTGCACCGGACCTGGTGCTGGGAATGGGCCTGGACGGTCGGATTGGGACACGACAGGCCATTTCGGGGTGACTGCAATGCCTGGGGCAGCGCGTCTGGTCGCGTCAGCTGCTCAAAGCAGCCATCACATGAAAGTCACTCGAGGCAGCGGTGGTGCCAGTGACGGCGAGCTGCTGTCGTTGGTTATCATGGGCAGGGTCCCGGGCTGCTGCATCGGGCGACGGCGGCACATGCAGCCCAGCAGTGCATCAAGGGTGTGGATCATTGCGTCTTTTCCTGTAACGACAGTTCCCGCAGGCTGCGCAGGGAGATTGGTGACAAGCGTCGTGGATACCACTTCATTCCACTTGCTGAGGAGCTGATACGGCGCAGTGGAGCCGCAGCGCAGCGCAGCGCCAGCCAACACCACCAGCGATTGGCACGGTGCGAGATCCTGAGGACCTAAGCCAGGGCCGTCTCGCTCGCCGGCGCTGGCGATCCACGACGCTGGTGCTTGTCCACCGCGCGGTGGAGACCAGGCGTCATCGTGCCGCGGGCCCTTGGCGCGAGGGATGGCACTTGAACGTCCCGGGCGCAAGAGCAGACGACCCTGGCGGCCGGACGACCTGCTTGCTGCCGAGCACAGACTGCGCGTGTGCGAGTGGTGTCGACAGATGACAGTAGTGGCGGTGAAATAATCCCATCACGCCCAGTCGCCCGCAGCAGACCAGGGTCGCATCGCGGCCGGTTGCGTGCTGCATGGCCTGCGTGCGTGCCGGACGGTGAATGCAATGCTGCTGCTCCTGCTGCTCCTGCTGCTCCTGCGCCTGCGTCTGCGCCTGTGGGAGCGTGGCGGTCATGGTGGTCATGGTGGTCATCATCATGGTTCTGTGCTGAGGTGAATGAGCGGCACTGCACTTGCCTATCTCGCCCATGTCGCCCATCTCGCGGCGTCTGGCTATCAGCATTCAACGTGAGAGCGTGTCGTACAACTGCCTACGAGCGCGCCGCTAGGACTAGGTATACAAGCCCACACGCGTCCGTTCGCCGTGGTGTGTACCGTACGTACAATTGCCTACAGAACAGAACAGCACTGCACTGCACTGCACTGCGCAGCAATCAATCCATCCCCTACGGCGCCCGAGATTCTGCCCTATGCACCGAGTTAGCTGGTAGGTGGCTGCTGGGTTCCTCTGTCGCCGGTGCCCACGCACGAATCCCATGGTACCCAGTTGTCAAGTACCGCGCTGTTCACCGCCGCCGCGCCTGAGCCCTGAGCCCTGGAAGAACTCGGGTGTCTTTCTTCGCGCGACGCTCGTGCAGGCCCGATAGAAGCCTTAGCAGAGTTTTCTCATTTCATTGCAGCGGCTAACGCTGTTTTAGTGCAGCGAGCCAGGTTCCAGTGGATTATCCATTACATATGACTTCACGTCCGCAACACATGGACCTGGTCACCTCGTCTCCCGCGACTTCGAGCATCCGTACTGCCAGCACTGCCAGCACCGCCAGCACTTCGCGAGCCGCTCTCCACCCACCAACCACCACCATTCCGTCCAGCTCTGCTGCCGTCGATGCTCGTCCAGCTCGACCCGGACTAGTATCCCGCGCTTCTGAGATCTCTCCCACCAAGGCTTCACGACCCCGCCGTCACCTGTCCACAAAGTCGTCGAGTGCAGTGCCCACCCTGTCCACCCTCAACGCCAGCAACAACGAAAAGTCCACCACCAAGCCTGCCACCCGTGCCCCGCCCAAGTTTGGCAAGATGACCTCGTCCAACGGCGGCGCTCCTTCAGCTGCAGCAGACCTGCTGCGGCAAGCAATGGGCAACCAGAGGTAAGCCAGCCAATCTTGTGTTTTTTCTGTGCCCCTTGGTGGATTTTTGTTTTCGCCCGGCGCTGCTGAGGGCGGCGCGCAAAGGGCAGTTGCGGCCACTGCTTAGCTCAGCACCAATGTGGCAGTCAGTAGCGTTGCTGCTGTATGCCGATGTCAACGTTACACACGTTATTCCTTGGGTCAGCATTTTGCCGCTGCACCCTTTTTTCTGATCAGCTCTATCGCTCGCTCCTCGACATTTTGCTGCTGCACACCAAACCGACGACTGCCCGCACCGAAACGATGCCGGCCCACAACGCCCTACTAACGCCGCACAGGGCGACCCACGATGACGAAGGCCACGATCAGATCGGCTCCACCAGCTCGACTCCACCTGGTGCCTCAACACCGCGTCCGGATCCCACCGATAAACGACTGCCGGGTATTCTGCACAGCTACTTTGGCCAGGTTCGTGACTCCTTCATGCCCCAAAGCAAATCCTCGTTGAAAAGTTCCAACCCCGCACCTGCTTCGTCCTCAGACGCCGCTTCAGTCGAAGATCAAGAGAAGGAGAACACAGAAAAGGCCACCCCTCGTCAGACTATGCTACCTAGTCCCGCCCCCAGTGCCTCTTCTCGAACCCCCTCGACTTCGCAGTTGAATGGTGAAACAGAGAAGCTAACGCAAGGCGACTTTGCGTCGCCACAGAATCAGGCTACTCCTCCTCAGACTCCCCGCACACGCTCACAAGAAGGCAAGCCCCCAACGTCGAGCCTATCACGCACCTCGCTGGCGTCGAACAACTCGAGAGAATCGAAAACATCGAACAAGTCGGACAAGGACACGCCCGTCGTAGGAGCACCCAAGGGCAAGCTCGCAGTCACCATCTCAGAAGGACGGGATCTGCGTGCAAGTACAGACCCATACTGTGTCATTCAGTTTCAATGGGCTGAGTACATCTCCGATGGGCCCAAGCATGATGACACAAAAGGCCGTCGTGGCCCAATGCAGATGAGGCGCACCGAGAGCGAGATGCAGAGGCCCATGGCCATCCCCATGAAGAGCCGCCAGAGCAGCAACAGCGGTCACAGCTCGGACGCCAGAGATGACACCTTCGAAGAGACAACGAACCCTACTTGGGAGCACGAAGCAGAGTTGTATGTGTATTTCAAGTTATCCATCAATAACCTTGCTAATAGAATACAGTGACGTTGTCGGTGATCACGCTGAAGTTGACATTTCAGTGTATGATCGTTCAAACGGCGAAGCCTTCCTTGGTCACGTTCGATTCTGCCCCAATCTGATCGAGTATGACCAGCCTTATGATGGCTGGTTTGCTCTGGAACCTCGTGAGGGCGAGAGCGACAAGGTCACTGGCGAGATCCATCTCAAGCTCGACTTCCACAGGATTGAGAAGAAATCATACGGTCCTGAAGACTTCGAGATTCTGAAGCTTATCGGCAAGGGCACCTTTGGTCAGGTCTTCCAGGTTCGCAAGCGTGACACCAAGCGAATCTACGCCATGAAGGTCTTGTCGAAGAAGGTCATTGTCCAAAAGAAGGAAGTAGCACACACCCTCGGCGAACGCAACATCCTTGTCAGAACTGCGATGGCAGACTCATCCTTTATTGTTGGCCTGAAATTCTCTTTCCAGACACCCTCGGATCTGTATCTCGTCACAGACTACATGTCTGGGGGTGAGCTGTTCTGGCATCTGCAAAGGGAGGGTCGTTTCCAGGAAGCCCGTGCGAAGTTTTATATCGCGGAACTGATCTTGGCCCTGCAGCATCTGCACGAACACAACATCGTCTACCGGGATCTCAAGCCAGAGAACATTCTTTTGGATGCCAATGGCCATATTGCGCTTTGTGACTTCGGTCTTTCCAAGGCTAACCTCACCGAGAACGCAACCACCAACACATTCTGCGGTACGACCGAGTACTTGGCTCCTGAGGTACTTTTGGACGAACACGGTTACACGAAGATGGTTGACTTCTGGTCCCTCGGTGTGCTAGTCTTCGAGATGTGCTGTGGCTGGAGTCCTTTCTATGCGGAAGACACTCAGCAGATGTACAAGAACATTGCCTTTGGCAAAGTCAGATTCCCCAGAGATGCTTTAAGTACCGAGGGCCGAAACTTTGTTAAGGGCCTTCTGAACAGGAATCCTAAGCACAGGCTGGGTGCCACTCGGGACGCCGAAGAGTTGAAGGCACACCCATTCTTTGCCGACATTGACTGGGAAGCTCTATCGAAGAAGAATGTTGTGCCACCCTTCAAGCCTAAGCTCAAGGGTGAGTTGGACGTTTCCAACTTCGACCCTGAGTTCACCAACGCTCTCAACGGTAACGGTTCGCTGAACGCCCGTGCCGCTGCTCTGGCGTCTGGAGTAAACCCTGCCTCAACACCGCTGTCTCCAACGATGCAGGCAAACTTTGCTGGCTTCACATTCACTGGTGAAAGCACCATGGAGCAGCAGTTTGGTAGCCGAACTCACGACTCCGAGCGAATGGACGAAGATGAGAAGGACGATGTCAACTGGGACAAGCCGGCGGGACGCGGAGATAGGATGTCTGGCGTCATCCCCAGCACCAACGAGCATGACATCTTCAACCACGGCCAGATGGACGTCTAGACGTATGCTTAGTTTAGCCGCAGGCTGGTTCCCTGCTTGGCTAGGCCGATGGTTGCGATGCAAGTGTCTCAGCAGCGCTATTATGAGTTCCACGAAATACTCTTCTGATGGCCTGCTTCGCCGATCCTTCGTTCGTATTTGTTCTGGATACCCAACGCCCATCAACCAACGAAGGCCTCAAATTGCGCTCAGGTCTATTGCACATCCTTTCGTTTTGTACGTGGGCTTTTGCCGCACGTTTATCATTACATTTACAGCAAGCGCACGAACGACATCAAGTGCTATTTCAGGGTACTAAGCACATGCGCATACCGATGGGATTGCTTATGGGAATTACATAACCACCTACATGAGCCAAACATTCGTGTTGCAATCGGGAGGACGACACGATCAAGTACGCCTCAGCGGTACAACCTTGCTTGGAACGCCAAAGACTGAGCTTTCCTGCCACGAGTGCATATGGATTTTCGTTTCTCGGAGCTGCCTTCATTGCATTGCGAGGGGTGCTTTCACGGAGCATTGTGTTTGTTTGAGTGATCATCACTTTCGCTGGCGTCATGGTCTGTTGCTTGTGCTCTACGCATCTTTCATCCTGCGTTTCGAGCATGTTTGATTTTGGCTCATCGCATCGTCTTCACATGTCAATGAGTGGGCTGGATAGGGTCGATTAAGACTGGCACTCTGTACATATGGACTTCACAAATATTAGTTACCGAGAATTACCGGTAACTGTAATGAATCAACAACTTAGAATACCACTCGTTTGACACACCAGTACTCATCGATACTCTTGACTGACAATGCCGATTTCGGCTACAAGGGTTGCAAGTGTTCGAGGGTACCTGGTTTCCCTAGGCTATTCTGGGCATGGTCAGATTCGAGGTGGTGAATCGACATCGACCTCGGCAAAGCTCTTGGAGCTCCTCAGAGCTTAGGAACCGTGATTGCCGCCCCGCTTCGCATTCAAACTTCTCGAGGCTTACGTACTTGACACCTTATACTCTCAATATATATTTACATCGCACCAAACGTTTTTCAGATTCATACACAATGAGTGAGAAGGCAGGACCCGGCGTTGGCTTTGAATTCCCCAGTTATGAGGTCTCGTGGCTCAAGCGTGATCTGCTGCTCTTCGCAGCGAGTATCGGCGCGACATATCCTGAGGAGCTGCATTTTCTCTATGTGAGTTGTTGCATCCAGTTAGCGGTCGTACTCTGTGCGGCCCGGCTATCACAATCTTCTTCTCTGACTATCGTTGCAGGAGTTGCACCCTCAGTTCGCTGCCTTCCCTACATATCCCATCATCCTGCCGTTTAAGCACACCGACCAGGAAGTAATCGACTTTTACGCCCGCTCGAACGCCGAACCCATCGATGGCGTACCCAAATTTGACACTAAGCATGTCCTTGATGGTGAGCGCAAGCTCGAATTCCTCAAGCCTATTCCTGTCTCCAGCGAAGGCCGCAAGTTCGAGATCAGGAGCAAGGTTCTTGGTGTTTATGACAAGGGAAAGCCTGGCACGGTTGTCGAAACAGAGCAGAGGCTTGTGGATGCAGAGTCTGGAGAAACATACAGCAGGGCTGTAGGCAGTGGTTTTTATGTTGGCCAAGGAGGATGGGGGGGACCAAAGGGTAAGCTCACGGCACTGAGCAGTGTCCTGCAGATGACAAGTAGCGTTCACTAACAAAGCCGTTAGGCCCTAAGGTTCCTAGCTACCCACCACCCGACCGCGCTCCCGATGCAACACGCACCGTACAAACCACCATGGAAACCGCCCACATTTACCGGCTGAACGGCGACTACAACCCTCTGCATGCCGACCCTGAGCCAGGCAAGAAGATGGGCTTTGGCGGTCCTATCATCCACGGCTTGTTCTCTTGGAACATGTCTGCGCATGCCATCCTGCAAGCTTTCGGCGCCTCAAAGCCAGAAAACCTGAAGGAGTTCCAGGCGAGGTTTGCCGCGCCGGTCAAGCCTGCCGACAAGTTGATCACAGAGATGTGGAGGACGGGCGAGAAGGTGGATGGTGGGTTTGAGGAGATCAGGTTCATAGTAAGGGTTGAGGGAGGAAAGACAGTGCTCACCAATGGCCGGGCGATTGTCAAGGTCGAGGGGCAGATCAAGGCGAAGTTGTAGGTGGTTGTACAAGCTATGTGCACAATGCTTAGAAAAAGTTGAAGAATGTGTCATCTTATCTCTCCATTTTTGGATACCAATGCTTGCTCTGAACCTACGCTATTATTGCTTTTGCATTTGCTCGCAGCAGACGTCATCAGCAAGAAGTGGATTTCATCTCACGAGTTAAGTTAGATCTTCCGTATCGCGACCGAGATCAGATCTGATAAGATGAATGTGCGTAGTCACGTGTATGTATACGAGTCCGCTTCAAGCCTCGGAAACTGAAACACTCAAGAGCATTGCCAACACTATTGGACTTCGGCAAGCACTAGGCTAGAGACAAATCGGCTCCTACCTTGAAGGAAGCAAGGGACGATGCTATCGAAGTTTCAACCGATTGTGCGCTGAAACAGACAGCTCAGCATCACGACTTGCAAGCTTCATTACTCCTCTCTTCACAATGGTAATCTAGCTACAACAACTCCATCCTAGACTTTACACGATCATCGGCGTGTTCGACGCCCTCGTTCGCATCACAATGTTGTTCTCACTCCCATCCTCCGTCTCGATCATTACATATCTCCTCTCATCGCCCACAACAGCATACAAACCACTTTCAGACAGCTTCCTGCGCGCGATCCCGTCACCTGGCGATGTCTTCGACCACCAAAACGGCGACCTCCTCGCCCCAATCCTCATTCCCCGTGTCCCGGGCACTTCGGGCCAGACAACCGCCCAGCAGCACTTCGTCTCCTACTTCACACGCGAACTCCCCGCATGGAACATCTCCTGGCAGAACAGCACATCCACAACGCCGACTTCGCCTTCCTCTGCGCTGCCCTTCCAGAACCTCATCTTCAAGCGCGAACCTCCGTGGGTGAAGCCCGGACAAAGCAATTTGCTGACACTAGTCGCGCATTATGATAGCAAGATCGCTCCAAAGGGGTTCATAGGCGCGACAGACTCGGCTGCGCCATGCGCGATGCTGATGTGGATTGCGAAAGTGGTTGATAAGCATGTGCAGCGCATGTACGATGAGATGGCGGAGCTGCAGGAAGGCGGGACGGTGGAGATGGACATGGGGATTCAAATCATCCTGCTAGATGGTGAGGAGGCGTTCAAGTCGTGGACAGATACCGACTCGTTATACGGTGCTAGGTACGTTCACCTCCCGAGTACCTCCACTATGAGCTCCAAAGAAACGTGGCAGGACAAGACAAAATTAATCAGCACACAGATCCCTAGCCGAAGAATGGGCGGGCATCCGCAACCCGCCCAGCAGCAAATTCTACCAGTATCGCACACCCCTCTCGCAAATCTCCCTCTTCCTCCTCCTCGATCTCCTCGGCAGCGCAGACCCCACCGTCCCTTCTTACTTCCCTACAACCCACTGGGCATACAAGCACCTTTCCACGATTGAGAAGCGCCTGCGAGACCTCAAGATCCTCGAGTCCTCGCCGCGCACACCGTTCTTGCCAGATAACGATATGAACATGGCGGGTTGGGGAGGCATATCGGATGATCATCTGCCGTTTATGCATGGAGGTGTGGAGATCTTGCATGTGATTCCGAGTCCGTTTCCAAAAGTGTGGCATACGATGCAAGATGATGGAGCGCATTTGGATGGGGCCACGGTGAGGGATTGGGCGAGGATTGTCGCGGCGTTTACACTGGAGTGGTTGGATATGATGGAAGTTTGGGATGAGCCGGAGGGTGAGGGTAAGAGCAGTGCATTGGAAGGGTGACGGAAGAGGATAATGGGGACATGAAGGCAACACAGGAAAGTCAAAGACGCAACAACAAGCTATGTTGTATTGAGACCTATCATAGGTCATGGTTTATCTGTCGCCCACTCTACGGGTTACTTCGATCACCGGTACTCAGCAGCAATCAACTCGGCAGCCCTCTCTGCAATACCATACACCGCCGTCTGGATATTCGCCGATATCATGATTGGAATGACACTCGCATCCACCACTCGGAGATTTTCCACACCATAAACCTTCAGTTCCGGACTTACAACACCTCCATCTTCCTTGGGCAGCATGGCGCATGTCCCCAGCGGATGGTAGAACGTCGAGACATTTTCCTTGACATACGCCTCCCATTGCGCATCGGTCTCCGTGCTGAGGCCTGGATCGTACTCGTCCACCCAGAGCTGCTTGAACGGCGCTGTAGTGCCCATCTTGCGGAGGTATTTAGCCGCTTGCTTAGCAGCTTCCAGGTCAAACTTCGTGCTGAGGTACTTAGGGTCAATGACAGGCTTTGCAGAACAATCGGAGCTGCTGATGTGGACCGAACCTCTGGCAAAAGGATGCATAACGCCAGCAAGAAGCGTTGCGTACTTCTTGCCGTAGCCAGATGTGGTGTTTGCTGGGTAACCTCTGGTGCCGATATAGCCGTCACCAAAGACGACTTGGAGATCGGGCGCGCGTGAGTCGGGATCTGAGAGCAGGGAGAGCTTCATGCGGTCGATGGCGTTCGAAGCATCCGCGGATGCTTGTGCATGTTGCAAGAGTTCCGTGTTGTTGCCAGCCACTTCCTGCCATTTCAGGAAACCGTAGCAGCTGCCGCTGTATTGATAGAGAGATGTCTGACCTTGTCGCCACAAGTTTAATTCGATTGCTGCACGAGTTTGGTTGTACCGTAGGACATCTAATCCTGTGATGTTTGGCAAAAGCTCATAAGTCGTCTGGATGCGCAGGTGATCCTGGAGGTTCTCTCCAACGCCAGGAAGAGTAACCTTTGGCTCGATGCCAGCTTTCTTCAGGACCTCTTTCTGGCCGATTCCAGACAGTTCGAGGAGTTTTGGGGAGAGTAAGCTTCCTGCTGAGAGAATGACTTCCTTTTTGGCTTCGATTGTCTTTCCGTCCTCGACCACAACCCCAGTCACCCTGGTTCCATTCTTGTTGAGCAACACCTTGGATACACTGGTATCGGGCATGATCACCAAGTTGCTTCCAGCCCTCGGCAGGTAGTCGACTGAATAGGAGCGGGTGTGGTTTGAGAGCCGATGGGTAGCTGGCTGATACATTGTCCCCAGGCTATCACCGTCCAATGATTCCAGGTTCTGCTGCAGTCCCAAAGACTCCAGAGTAGGGATACAAGCCTGTACATGAGGTGGTGGGTCTTCAAGCAGCGCTGTTTCAATTGCACCGCCATAGGCCACACCTTCTTCCCCATATTGTGCAAGCCCATCTCTGCGTTGAAAGTTCTCAGCGCTGAGCATGGCGGGATACATTGACTCCCAGTTCCAGCCTTTGTTGCCTAGCTCTTCCCATATGTCATACTCCCGGCTAGATGCTCGGTTCCAGATCAGAAGGTTGAGTGCGGAGGAACCACCAAGAACCTTGCCACGGTTGTGAACTATAGATCGATTGTTCGCTGCAGATTGGGGAACTGTTGCCAGACTCCAGTCGTAAACTGAGCCGAAGGTCGATCCTCTGAGACCGGGAATGTAAATCTTGCTTTCGTTGCGTCCATCCGGCCCAGCTTCGATTACTAGAATGCGATCATCTGGTAGTTCCTGGCTCAAGCGTGTTGCCACAACCAGGCCTGCAGTTCCACCTCCAACAATGACCTGTATGCGTTAGCAAGAATCAGGGTGGAGGTGCGGGAGAAAGCCTCACAAAATCATAGCTGGTATCGCTCGAGTTGCATTGTGCGCATGTCAAAGTTGCGAGACCCGACGCAGCGGTCAAGACGGTACCGAAGGTCAACCCACGCATTTCGGCTCTCGGTCGCGAAACGTGGGAAATCACAGAAGGATCAGTCTACCAGACTTCTGGAAGATTGAGTAGTACAGTGGTTTAGTGATTACCACAATCGACGACAAAGCTGTAGGTTATGGCTGCAGCTGTATTTGTACGCGGCGATAACCTCAGAGCCCACGATTCAGGCAATTGAGCATGGCATCGGGTGCTTGCCATTGCGGACCACCGTCTTTCGAGGCGGCGGGAAAAGACAGACCCTTCGGCATGGTCGCCAAAATGTTTACAGGGGTGGTTGTGCAGCTAATGCATCCTGCAAATGAAGCCTGTCCCCGCGGGAATCCTTCAGTCGGAGCATAACTCATCGCGGCAATAAAGATGCATGTCTTGCGGGCGCAAGGAATTCCTCAGATCCGGCCCTCCGAGCTGTGGGCAGGGAACAAACTCATGTTGCGAAAACGAAGAAGTAGTGGAGCAGCCTTGAACAGAAGGAACAAACATGCACCTATGATGTCAATTTTGGTCGAGGCAGTCGCGGAGACAACATCAACGACACAACAACAGGATCTGGCAGCGTCGGAGATACTCGCTATGATCGAAGAACGCCATGCCCTCCCTACACCTGAATCAGCTTTCCATCGTACCGCGGGCCGTAGGGCGGGCTCAGCCGTTCTACTGAAGAGCACGAGCACTCCAGAGGCCCACATACTTGAAGTCACTCCACAATTAATGTGCAAACAGTGGAGCACAGCCTCCACACACGCTTCATCTTCAACGGGCCGAGTCGTTTTCCTGCTCACTCGCTGCCAACCAGGAAGGAGTTCTTCGCGTACTCACAATCTCCAACGACATCGATTTCGTGCAGGCGCACGGAAACTGTCCAGGATGTGAGCCCTACGTTGCAGTCAGCGAGACTCGACTGTAGTCATAGTATAAGTCAACTCGCAAGTGCTTTACCACTGTATATTCATGTCATTTTCCACTCCCCGGTCTCGTTCAAATGTCCTCAGTCTTTTTGCGCAGCGTAGACTCGAGTAATGGAGATAAGGGCCCTGCTTTGATCATTGTTTCCACCTTATTCACAGTATTCGCCTTCGTTACCACCGTTCTTCGGCTATGGGTTCGCCAGACGCGTCGAGCACTGGGATTCGATGACTACAGCATTGCTGCCGCGATGGCGTTGACCGTCGTTGAGGCCGCGCTGACCATACAAGCCGTTACGAGAGGGAAAGGGAAGCGGACTGTTTATCTACAGCAAGCCGACATCGAATACATAAGCATGTACAGCTGGATTGCACAAATTGTTCTCTTCCCGGCTATGGCTCTGGTCAAGATATCCGTGTGTTTGCTCATCACGAGGATAAATAACTCCAGCCGTCTCAAATGGCTCACAAATACTGTTATTGCGATATTGGCTGTTTCAAGTCTGGAGGTTGTCATCGTTTTGCTTGCACAATGCAAACCTATGAGTGCCTCATGGCGACCAAAGGACGGCGTGTGCTGGCCAACGGAAGTGCGGATATACTCGATCTACGTACAAGCTGGTAAGATTTGTTTCCCCACATCGTATCATGGTATACTGCTAATACCGAGCGAAGGTTGTTCCATTGTCACCGATCTGATCTGCTCCTTACTTCCAGTTGCAATCATGTGGAAGATCCAATTGCCTTTGCAGAAAAAAACGTCGATCTGTGTTTTGATGGCGATAGGTTTAGTGTAAGTTTTGCAGCCAAGAATAGATAATGGTTTACTGACCAAGGATAGATGCACAGCATGTTCTGCTGTGAGAGCCAAATCGCTAAAAACAGACTCAAGCGACGTTGCCTGTAAGTATATTATATGCTCTCAGACGAAGCCTATACTGAATTCACCCATATAGATGAATACGCAATTGCAGGTATCTGGGCCATGTAAGTGACACTCCCATCTCGCCTTTTATGCGACATAGTAGCTTACAACGTATCTTACAGGGCGGAGCTTTGCCTCGGTATCATCGCCTCCAATCTGGGATTATCCAGATCTCTATACCGTTATTTCATCAAGCGCGATCACAAGACTTCAACGGCATCGCGTAGCGGATACTCGAAGCACCAAGATTCCAGACTGCATACCACCCAGAAGAGGAGTGAGTTGGCGGTAACAAGGAGTGAGGACAGCGAAATACCTTTGCGACCAGTCATTGAGAAGACGACGCAGATACACATCCATTAAGTGTCTGAATCGTTCAGATAATGATCATTGTTTCGCTGCTCTTCTGACGTTGCGTTGCCTGATTTAATCCACGAAATACCCTCCTGCATTTATATCGACAACAACGCTCAGCTCAAATGATAGTGACCTCCAGCTCCTGCGCCGCCCCATCCAAAATCTTAACCATATCCGGCCCGCTATTATCCAAGACATACAAGAACATTATCCCCACACGCTCATATTCTTTTCCACCACGCACCTTCCTAAGAACAAGCCAATGATACCCAGACTCATCGGCCTCCATGGATATTTTCAGCACCATGACTTCCTCCCCATTCTCGATATGATGCGGGCCTTCACTCGCAATATCGTAATCCCAGTTGATCTGCAGCTTCCTGTCTAGCACGAGAAACCGATCGTCGTCGAGGCCAAAATCGACGCTATGTTTGGGAGCATCGGATGACGATTTGTGATCGTTGGGATAGTACACAACAATGCCATTTAGGCAGGTGCCTTTGAGAATGAGTTTAGCGGAAGTAATTGGCCCGGTGAGATCGCTGCCTTTTGGCACCGTCGAAGCGTGAACGACGGTGCACAGGCTTGTGCGAAGGGATCGCGCTCTTATGCCTAGACCCCACATTATGTAGCCTGGCAATGAGGCCCAAGACCAGGTGGGGGCGCGCCAATCGTCAGATAGTGGATGGCTGTGTGGCTGGGCTGGGGAGAGGAGGTGGGTTCTTCGTTCCCAGCGAGTCCAGGAGAGACTGTGTATCAATGTTTCGCGCCAGTGACCGGCTAGATATTCGCCCATGATTGGTGGGACGATTTTGGCAAGTGCTTGCAGGGCAGGAAAGATGTCGCTGCTATGTGTTAGTGATTTGGTTTTATACTCGAGGACCACGAATTCCCAAGCTTGCTCGATATCCAGGGTGTCTTTGATCCAGCTCCCTGGAACCGCTTCACGGAGGCTTTCAGCAAGTTGAGACTCGTGTCTACCGTGCATGATCTGATCGCTTTCGATTCGCGAGCACTCACACGCTATGTGTTGGTGACATTCCCACCATATCTCCTGCTCCATGAACCGAACTGTACGACGGGACAGCACGCGCTCTTGGAAAGCCCAGGCCCTTGTGTCAAGCTGCCGCGCAAGTTCACTGTGCTCCAGCGGCGCACGGTGGTAGATATCGTATGGTTTGCCCTCTGGATCCGTCAACTTGAGCGGCTGAGAACGATGCTTTGGGTCGCGAGGAACGAAACAACCACCAGATGCATCTAATGATATGGAGGCTGCTAGGGTAACGTATGCACCTTCGTAGATATGTGACATCTTGCTACCCTCTCTTAGCCAATCGTCTGACGAGTCCTGCAGGATGCAAAGGCTGTCGATCCAAAGATAGCGGAGCCCGAGTGTATACGTGAAGGCTATTGCGTCTCGAAACGTGTTTGGCAGTTCGTCCCACGGTATGCCGGTTTTGTACTTGTCGAGTGTCGAGCTTGTTGTTTGGATTAGAGGTAGCGCGCCCCAGCAGTGACTGAGACACGCGTACTCATCTAGTTCGCCGTTTGAGATGTGAAGTCGGACCTTTCCTGGTCCTTCTATATCAATCACTCGGGTGGGAAGACTCGAAGGCGAAGACTTTTGGCACACTGTGTGCTTCTCTGAACACTCGTCGAGCCATGATCGCACTTGAGCAACGGACTCATCAGAGCCAGTGCTGTCAGACAGTCCGGGTGCGTTCTCTAGGAATGCTATGGGAGAGATTACAGCTTCTGTTTAAATCAGTCATATGTAGACAGTCAAAGGCACGCTTGTCATTACGTACTAGACGATGAATGAAATGGTGACGGTGTCAAAGCACGCGATGTCGCATGAAAGTTCACAACCCTTACATGTTCATCCGGCTTGTCGTTGCGATATACAAACAGACTAACACGAAGCGTCGAACCAGCTTCATCCTTTCCTTGTCTAACATCAAACTGGACCCCGTAATCCTCGTTTGTCTCTATAACCAAGTCGTGAAGAGTGTCACTAATCAACCGACAGCCGTTGCAACCCGACTGTCCCGATTCAAGAGCATCCTTTAAGTTGAACGTGTACTTGATCACTCCAAACGTGAGCACTGTGAAGAGCGCGAAGTCCTCGATATCCCATACCGGTTTATCGAAACTTCGACATACCGAGCAGCGGGTGGGACTTTCTGTTAATGCCATGGTTGACCAACGGGTGTCGTGCTATGAAGGTGTCGTAACAACGGTAGAATGTGCAAAGCAAAGTGCCAAGTTGGAGGCAAGCAGTACCATGCAACTGTAGGTGGGTGTTCGAGTCTTTAGGCAGCTGGGTAGCAACTTCGTATGGATATGCAGCCAAGCTACAGGCTGCAACTGTCATTGGTTGTGTGGAGTCATACGCAGATCTTGGTTTATAGAGAATGGGGGAAGTTCGAGCGGGAAGCATTGCTGAGCAACAAGGAAAAACAAATCAACTTTACACTGGTGAGGCAGCAAGGAAGGAAAGTAATCGGAAAGAGCGGTCGCATCAACCCTGCTACACAGGCAGCCACAACAAACACAAGAAGTTAGAGCAACTTATCGCGAGTCCACATGTGGGCCGTGGAAGTTTCGATTAAGATTACAACAAGATAAAGACTTTTGAACTCATCCTAATCACTGTGCTGCAGGATCTAAGAAGCCTTCTAGCGTTTCATAGTTCAGCGGCCTGAACAGCTCATTGCTCAAATCCGCCCCTGAACTACCCAGAAGGCCCTCAAAGTTCTCAAACGCAGCGTCAAAATTCAACCAGTCAGGCGACTGCTCAGCAAACCCAAACCCAGCAGGAATTGGTGCTCTGTCCGCACGCTCGCTGCTCGTGGGGTGTTGACCTGGGGTGAGAGTAGGCATGGGATTCAGAAGATTTGGCATAGGCGAGTGCTGCGGCTGTTGAAGTCGTGGATCTATGGAGTTGTCGAGATTTTGTGGTGGCCATTGATTGGAGGTTGGCATGTGTGGTCCATTGTGGGAAGGTTGAGGTGTCGGCGGTTCGGTCTTGGGTTCGTTTTGGCGAGGCTCTGGAGCAGTGGGTGCTGGTGTGTTGACAGCATTCGTTCGCTGGCCTGCTGCATTGCTGAGGACTGCGCGACCAATGTCTGCCATTGTGCCTGCCGACCACCATGCATTTCTTAGCCGGTCAAGTAGAAGTACACACTGTTTGAGCTCTTCAGACGCGCGATTGATATGGACCTTCAGTCGTCGCGAACGAAAGTGTCTGTATACTACACTGAGCGCTACGGAGAGCGCATATGGCACGAGAGGTAAAGGTGGTAGTAGCTCTGGGGACTCGGCGTTAAGAAGATGGATGACTCGTGTCGCTGAAAGACTCTGTCGGACATAAGATGGTGTTGACTTGACAGGTGCGTTAATGGAGAGGGATTTGTGTGAGGCCATGCACATAGTATGATGGAAAAGCGAAAGCAGACCTGTTCTTGTTAGCAGAATACGACTTTGTAAAGGAGGAACGTGGACTCACTCATGATCGGGCCGTCGAGCTTATCTTCGCCGTCACCCACCATCTCCTCAAATCCGAGAAAATCGTCACCCTCCCAGCCTGTCTCATCTGCAGAGCGACTGCCGGGTCTGTAGTAGTCAATGACCTTGTCGAGCATCTCCGAGATTTGCAACCAGATGCCGAATGGACTCGACCTTTTCTCAGGATCTGTGGGCAGCTGTCTCAAACTATTGTCTCGATCATGCATGAGCAAAGGTCTGCCATTCATGCATGCATTGATCTTGTCTAGACTCCATAGGCACCAGAACACATCTTCCAGATTTCCTTGGGACTCTGAGCTTTGGTTCTTCCATTGATGTCCAAATTGTAAGCCAAATGTGTGTGCATGGTGAATGGCTTGAGCTAGGTGCATCGACGCTTGTTCAGCGCCGTCCGGTCCCTCGCAGTGGAGAGAGATAAGAGCCAGTACTTGGATAAGCACAACACGATTCTTCTCAAGTTTCGCTTCAATGCCAACAATTACAGCCTGATACAGCCTCTGTGAGAACTCGCGTGGACTGAGGGGCTGAGGGTCATCCCCGAGGCATAGCAATTTTGCGGCATTTGCGTGCTTCGATGCTACGACGCATATAGCTTGCATCAAAACACGAGGTTCTCGGCCTTGAGAGTACTGCTCGTAGAAGAGATCCTTGTCAACCAGTGGTAGGAGCGGATGGACGTAGGCGAAGTAAATGTCAAGAAGAAGATCTTGACTCTTACGCGGCGGCAGAATATCGACGCCTACTGCATCCAAGTACTGCTGGAGAGCTCTGGAAATCTTCACCTCTGAAGTATTTGGCGGACCGGTCTCAACAATGTGCACTGAAGCTGACCCTGGCTGGCTGGTCGCCGGCCTCTGATCCCTCTCGTCGATCCACTGACCGATTGGAGCAATGTTGGGTGACTGGGCCGGATCTCCTCGTTTGGTGTGAACCTGCTCTCGCAGAACGGCCTCTGGATTCAGGTAGCCCAGGAAGTTGGGTGGGGTTTGGGGCGAGCGGGCACTTTCCGCTGGGCTGTGAGGCGGCGGCATGGTGGAGTGGGGATGAAGACTGCCATGGCTCCTGACCTCCCCACGGGGAAACCTGGGATCGTGAGGGTGATGGTGTCCACCTTGAGAATAGGCATGAGGATCTGATGTTGAGCTGGCAGCGTCCCGGTCACCGCTTTGGGTAGAGTTTCCGCCGTCATAAGGGCCGCCGCCGTTCTCTTCCTCAGCGAACGTGTGGCTGCATCTCTTCTATTGGAGGGCCAGGATCAGCAAGCTGGTACACGTGGTGAAGGCGTCTAGCACTTACTCTGCGTTTCTTGCAGGATTCACAGGCACGGTGGACACCTGGGCGCAAGTTAGCTGTGTGTCTCACGTGGCGCACTGACAGTATTCGCACGCACGCTTGCGTTTGCGAAAGAACTCGTTGTTGGCCGCAAAGGTGATCATGGTCGACATTTTGACGTGTAGCGGCGCGTCTGCGATGGTTGCTACGCGTAAAGATGCACCCAGAAGGCAGTCGCAAAGACTTGATGTCTTCAGGTCACGAGCCGCGGCGCAGGACTGAAGAGCCCGGTCGCCTCCGCACTTCTCCACACTTCTTATTGGCTTAGATGACGTGCAGCAACGGGCATACAGGGATTGGCGTCCACTGCGCACCTTCCTTTGCGACTGCACGTAGGTGGTATGATGATGCGCTGCCGTCGAAGCCCTCGCCCTCGCCCTCGCCCTCGCCCTCGCCCTCGGCGGCAGGAGCATGACTGCATCGTCGCTGCCGCTTGACATTTGGCTGCTCGTTTTCGCCCAGATCGAAGTCGACCGCAACGTCCACACCTACGTCAACCCCGACAATCTTGTAGTCCTCTGGTGTATCGTTCGCAATGTCTCGTCTCATCTCCGCGACTGCATTGACGAGTACTTCCGCTACAAAGTACTCCACCGCACGCTCGTTGACCTCCACTACAGCAGTCTGAACCACCACTGCGGCCCAGCCTTTGCGCACCTCCACGTCCCCCTGCGATTCTCTCATTTATCATCAGATGGCGCCAGAGCGGTCTTTCGGCAGATGTCATACAATGGTAGGAGCAGTGGGCGCGTGGTCGGAGGTTCTATTCGTGGCTGGATACCGTTCGTTGAGCGGTACTGTACAGAAACACTCAAGCCAAAGCCGCAAGCCACATACAAGGAAGGGGCAGAAGGCGCCACAGGGCCACCGGCCTGGGTGACAGAACATCTGAACTTGCACGACACACTGGCTGGTGACAACAAGAGCAACTACCTGTCCGCTCTACGAGACCACACCAGCATTGGCCGTGGCTACCGACCGCCTTACTTCCTCAAGATCCGCGAGGCTGTCAGCGACACCGAGCTAGTCGCTCTAGCCGTCAACTGTGAGACACGCGAGATATCTTTTGACTGGCGTCGTACATTTGCCTTGTTCTTCACCGAAGAGCGCTTCATCATGCTCGCCGAATGCAATCCTGGAAAGCAGCGTATGCACGATCCAGATCTGGTCGCCGCAGTTGCCAGAGCGGAAACGTTGCGCAAATACGACTGGGCAGAGATGACCTTACGCACGTACAGCTTCCATGAGACCGACGACAGACGCGCGCGCCGAAAACGACTGCAGCCCTGGGTAGCCGCCAATAAACACCGCATAACACCTGAAGACCGCCTGGAAGCCGAGGATCAAGTGCAGCACACTAAGCATCAGGTAAGTCGTGACTTGCGCCGTGACAATCTCCGAGAGCTCATACCCGCCGACCTGGTGCAAGACAAGGAGGAGGTTGTGCCTGAGAAGTGCGCTGAAGACTTGTCGTACCTTCTCTGGTGGCCCTGTGCACATGATGATACGTACATCGCGCCGAGAGAGCCTATAACAACACAACGTGAGCCGAGAAATTGCTCAGTAATGTGATTGATTCTAGATAGGCCTTTATACCCAATAGCGATGACTTTACCAAAGACTCCAAATCCAATCGCAAAGCTCTCAAGCTACTGAAACATCACCAGCCTCCCCCTCTATCTTCTCCTTCATCCTCCCCTCCTCATCCCTCAACCTCAACCTCCTCCTCACCTCCTCCAGCGCCGTCCCCAACAAATTCTGTCCCCACCTCTCCCTATTCCTGTCCGCATCCTTCTCCGTAAACCCAATACCCCACACTCTATCCGCCGGACTCGCCTCAACCAACTCCCTCTCCCCCGTCGCCAACAGCCATGCTCTCAAGTTCTCTGCATCCTCTGATATAGTGAATTTGTGCATATTGCCTTCAACCACGATGTCGGATTTATCTGCGCAACACTGTTAGCCTAATTCTTATCCTATTCCTCGCCGCTTATACACTAATCTACCGCCCTTATCCTCCATCCTCATCCTCCTCCTCCTCTTAACCCCCACCCCAAAAGAAAAGTTGTTCAAAAACAGTACTTACGCGCATCCCACTTCCCCCCCTCAAACCCGCGCACCTTCCTCCCCAACGCCTTGTGCACTTTCGGATCCTCCGTACTCAGCATCTGCGCCGCCGTTTCTTCGTCGCCGAAGAGAAGCGCTTTTTGCACCATCATCCACATCTCGGCTGTCGCGTAGTGCGTCGAGGAGGTGGAGAAGGGGGAGGGATACCATTGGCTGAGGTAGCCGGTGCCTTCGGTGTGCGGGCGCCAGAAGTAGAGGGGGCGGGAGGAGGGTGTGGTGGTGGTGGGTGATGAGGACATTGTTGTGGATTGGTGTTGATGTTGTGGGCTGAGAGGTGGGTGGGTGTGCTGTTATGGTGTAGTGTGTAGATTGATGAAGAGGATGGTAGCAGGTGGATTGTGAAATGTGGGTTTAGTATGGATGTTCTCATGAATTGTTGAAAGGGAGTAGAGAATTTCGACTCGATACAGGCTAGGGTACCATGGCCGTTGCTTTATACTATGGAGTGAGAAGTGCGACCTGTCGCCGCTAAGAAGAAGCCGCAGCTGAACCTCGGGGAGGAGTCACAACTAGAGGTCTCCGCCCTTTTATGCGTGAGTGTATGGAAGTCGCCCTTCAACACCAACGTCATGTCGCACACGACGCAAACCGCTACGGAGCGCGAGACAATGCATGGTAACGATGCTGATATTGCTTTCTTTTAGGGAAACAAGGATATGAGCATTGCATCACCTCGACTCCAACTTCACCGCTCGTGCCAAATCTCTTGCTATTTTCGCCACAAAGAAAAGCATTTCCATGTATATGCGCTCTTTCTCCAACAAACATTACTGTATCAATGACCTGCAAATTGCTCCCCTCAGAAACGTGGCTACACGAAGAAGAATGCCGTAAGAATGAAGTGGCTATTGATGCTAGAGAGGAGACTTAGGTCATGCCCTCGATACCCTGCGATAATCGCTCCTCCATGGCCTTGATCAGAACAGGTGGCACGGCTTCGTCGGTGGCGCGGATGGTGATGCGGAACATCTGCTCCCAGTTAGTCATATGCTTGATGTTTTGTCTGAAAGAGCTAAAACATACCTGAGTGTCGAAGTTGGGTTCTAGTCTCAGCAAACACCCAAACTTTCCGCCTTCACTCGTGTGCAGGACCGTAGCACCGACAATGTTCTTCCCGTTCGGATCCACGCCTTCGACAATGCCCCACTTGAAACCTGCAACGACCTTCTTGACAAACGCTAAATCCATGGTCCGGCTCTTGTTGACAAGACCGAAGATACTCTGCGCTTCACGAGGAGCACTACCAATCTGCTTCCATCGCTTGAAGAAATCTTCCGAGCTAAGTTCTGCACCCTCCATGTATTTGTGCAACAGCACTGGTAGTTGAAGGGTAACGCCCTGCATGGCACCCGCGAGATAGGATATGCGAATCGTCGGGGGATCTATGAAGACGTTTTTGCAGTCAAACATGATGGTCTGCTGTGACTGGCCCTCCGATGGCAGGACTGTATCCGGTAGACCCTTTACATCTGTCTTCAGGTTTTCTGCGGACCTATTGTCAAGTGTTGTTGTGAACGCATTCATAGGGAAAGATGATCTGTTGGTGAAGTAGAAGATCAAACAACCCAACTGTGCGCGATACTCTGTTCGTAAGCCCACCTGAATCTGCTGGTCTTCGTAGAGAACACCTTCGGATCGCAGCAGCAGACGGTTGTAACCAATCTCCCAATCTGGGCTCAGATGAGCAGCGCTGGCAAAGTTTGGTGCGCTTGACGTCTTGTTCGTGTCCACGTTCAGATCCAGACCAGCAAGATCACTCGAGAGCGAGGCTCCTCCATTGGCACCGTTTGTCGCAGGGGCCCTGTGTTCTCCTTGTACTGGCATGGTCTGGGCCCGCTTGAAACCAGCTGTTGAGTTCTGTCGCGCAAGACCAATTTCTCCCTGGTTGGCATCCTTTCCACCAATCACCCAGGTTCTCTTGTCGCTGGTCGTAGAATGCTTTTGGTGCAGTCGTGAGAGCAGTGCTGATGTTCTTTCTGGGTAGGGTGGCATTTCGTCGCACACAGTTCGCAGTAAGTCGTCTGTAGGCATTGTGGCAAGTGCAAGATACTCGCATGCTCGTTGCTGGAGCTCAGAGTCGAGGGAGTGTGTGTATGCGCGGAACGCCTGCAGAAGTTGAGGCTTGATCTCAGGGAACAGATTCACGAACTTGACGTAGCATGACAACAGGATAGCTCTCGTGCTAGACGAGCAGCCTCGCATCTTCGCACTCATTGCCATGAACTGTTCAATCGGGCTGCAGCCCTTGCTGTCGGCGATCAAGTGACCAAATTCGCCGAGCAGATAGCCTCCAATCTTCACTAATGTCTCATGGCAGTCGGTCTTGACGTACGCTAAGATCGTTTGAGCCGCATAAACTTGCAACTCCTCGTTGTTGGTTGTGATTTGAATGACTCGCTGCCACACTTCGTCGCTGACATGGTCGCCGGCCATTGCGATCAGCCGCAGTGTGATGTCAACGTACCACTGAACGTCTGTTGCATACTTTTCTGTCAAGATAGCAATCTTGAGAACCATCTCCTCTCTGATCGCATAGTCGGCAGATTGAAGATAGCGCAAGAGCTCGCCCACAATAGCTTGCGCATTTGTCTGATCACACATGCTGTATAGCAGGTCCAAGCCTTGTCTGCGCACACTGATGTCTCTATCTCTCAATGAACCGATGATGATAGCTTGATGCTTCTTGATAGGGTCGAGTGTTTCTCCACGAGCTGCCAAATGCGTCATTGCTTCCAGGCCCAGATAACGTACGTTGGTCTCGCGGGACGCGATAAATTTACCTAACCGTTGGGAAATCTGAACCATGAGATCCTGCTCAGTATCCAGGTGGATGACCAGGTTAATCGCTTCGAAAAGGACGGCATTCTGCGCATTGTTTTGCTGTACGTTTTTGGGCATCTCAAGTGCAGAATCCATAATCTTCTGCAAGGCTTCGCGTATGAGCTTTCGAATATGCGAATCCTCGGGGGGCGGGTAGTATTGGAGGAGCTTAAGCAGCTTGACTAAGATCCAGGGGCACGGAACTTTGTAGTAGTAATACCCTTCGGCGCACTCGTTGTCTACAACTATCCGTTTGAGTCTGTTCGCGGCCTTCACATAACTCCCCTTGTACTGTTCGGCATTGTCCTGAACCAAAGCAGTGATCAGGGAAGTTACAGAAAGCGCTACGCCCATGTCGGGGTCGTCCATCAGCGAGATCATGCGCTCTGCCCACTCGTATTGTACAATACCCGGATACTTGCGGTAGAGGCGGAGGAGGGTCAAGGCGGCCTTCTTCTTGACGAAAGCTTTCGATGCTGGCGATATGAGAAGTCGGTGAACCTCAGAGCTCAGCGCTTCGCCCAGCTCCTTGCCTCCCACGTTTGCAATGGCATGCAGCGCCAGACAGTTGTTGAGCTCGTTGTGGTCCATGAGGTCCTTCCGGATGCTGTTGACAACCAGATGTATGAGTTCGTGCTGTTCGTGGAGGAACAGTGTGACTGCAAGGTATCCAATCTGCTTCTCTGAGTATTTGGTGGCTGAGATGAGATTTACTGCTTCGAGATGCCCAAAGTCAACATTCCAGCCCAAGATGTAGATGTACAGAAGTTTGCAAACATATTTCTTCTTCTGGTAGCCATTGAGGCCGCCGTCTCTGAACTTTTGCCTGCCATGTCGCGTCAGCGGTTGTCGTTTTCTCGTAGTCCAACATGGTGCACCCACCGTATATTGGCCAATTCCTTGTTGATTCTCTTCTCTTCTAGTTCACGCGCTCGAGCATTACGCAAGTCTGCAATGAAGGACACCAGGCCACGCATTGTAGGAACATCGCCCGAGTTGGAGCTCCGGCTGAACAGCCCTCCTTTGCCTGACGCCGCTGCCATCTTCGCTGACACGGACATTCTGGGTATCGTGCGCGGGCTTCAGCCGCCTAGGAAGTAGCCGGACAAACCGGTAGCACTACGTGTTGCGTCGACGTGGATTGGGGGGTATGCTGCGTGCGGTCCGAAGTAGGGGTTATGCAGCCGAGCAAGGAGACGAAGATTACGGCAGGCGTGTGGTCGCGGAGGGTGTGGAAGCAGTCGGAAGGCGAGAGTCGATCATGAAACTACAACGAGACGGGATTCTGTAGGGGAGAGAGGCATGAGCTGTGTATGTTCTGCATGCTGCAGACGGCCGCTATGCAGCTAGATGCAAGATGCGAGATGCGCGCAGTGCGGCGGCGGTGGAGAGGTTCGAGCGGCAACTAGCTAGTGGACCCTGGAACATCACGGGCAACGCCTTACACTGACAAGTGCCATTATTCTGTTTCAACCACATTAGAGATCAAGTTGATCAGGTCTTGCGATCTACATGCATATGCAGAACTATTTGCATGGGATGCAAGTTTGTACCTGCGTATTGAGCCTCAATCAATTTTAACCTTCACAGCTCAGAATCAAGGAAGACTGATAAGATGAATAGCTTTTTTGAAATGTTTTTACTGTTTCATAGTGTTGGATTGCCTATTGCATACAATCCAGTTATTACTGTATGGCAGATCGCAGTTCGTAATTCATCTCCTGAACGCCGTGATACCCCCCCCCCCCCCAATGCCCGTGCTTACACCGGCCTCAATTTGAGAGCCTCCTCGATAATGCTCGTTCAACACCAAATCAACCAGACCCAAAACGCTCTTCGTTCCGAGCGGTTTGTACCGAGAAAAGTTTATTTCTTGGTGGTGAAGTCGGTCTCAAGGGATGAGGAGCCATTGTTCTCGCTGCGTCCGCATGTGCAGGAGTCTGCAAAGATGTCAGTATGAACCGGTCTTCAACGTCAACAGACGCAAACATACCCTCAGCCCTCTTTCCGCATGCGCATGTGTTGGTAGGCATCTTGTTCTCGTCGGCAGCCTTGTTGCAGTCTATCGTTCAATTGTCAGTAGATTGATCACGTGAGTTACGACAGACCGAAAACAGTAATTACACGAAGGATGTGGGTGGAGGAAGAGAGGCATACTGCACTGAAGAGCAGGCTGCTTTCCGCAAGAGCAGGTTGCTTCCTTGGCGCACACGCACTCGCCGTTGTTACGTCCGCAGCAGGCCATTGTTGTAGTGTTGGATGGGTGAGGTGACTTGAAGTCGGTTGATGAGATAGTGTTTGAAGCTGGAATGAGTTGCTTGTAGTTTGTATGTGAAGTTGATGCTTGATGATGCTCCCTAAGATGAGTTCCAATGCTTCCTTTATAGCTTCTCTCACTTACACTGCTTGGTCGTTCCTGGACCCTTCGATACTAACGCAGTGACCTGATGACAACGGGTTGACCAATCAGAGCTTGCTTGATTACTCCTGCGTCACGCTTTCTCTACGATGCCAAAGCTGAGATTGCCACTTGCTGATTCATTTCAATTCAAACGTTTGCTATTTGCTGCGTGTTCGTTGCAACCCCTACACTGTTGCAAATGATTGAAATGTGGTTGGTTGTGTGTGGAGTTTTGATCCACCTTCACCATTGATGGTGAGCATATGGCATGTTACTATTGAAATTCATACACCAACGGTTTTGGGATCAACGCGCGTGCCAGAATGGGACCTCCTCGAAGCTAAAGCAAGCCTCCTTCAGACCATCATCTTTCCAAGCGCTTCCTGCAACGTTCGAACTTGATCCCTAAGCGATGCCTCAGCTCCCCCGTCCTGTACAAATTAGTCTGTGCACAACACTAACGTCGTTGCGATGCTTACCCAATTGTTCTGCAGCGCTTGCAGGAGTACCACCGCATTTTGGAAGTCGCGACCTGAAGCAGAGCCGGTCTGCTGTTCAGCTCCTCCTTCTTTGCCCTCTGCAAACTCCCTGATAGCTTCGAGTAATCCGCTATCTTCTTTGATCTCCTCGATGATCAACCTTGCACCTAAAGGTGATTGCGCCATCAACCCAAGGCCCAACAGCCCCTCTGATCTGGCATCAGCATAGAAGCGTTGACGAACTAGTCTGGCCAAAGGTCGAGCAACCAGAGGGACATTGTACAGTTGTTGTCTCATTGCTTCAACATTATTTTCAGCATTCGGCCTTCCCAAGAATCGGAGAATCGTGACAATTGATCGGCTGAGCTCTATTGTTGGGTTCTTCATCGCGGTACTAGGTAGTGGTCCTACAGGTGCGAGTGCCTGCTCCACGATCTGGTGAAGAACAGTTGATTCGGAAGAAGCTTCAACACCTACTATTGGGTGCGCATCTGGAACGACGGTCTCGCCAACCCTCTCGCAGACAACCTTGATGATGTTGTGCAAATTGTCAGTAACGAGTTTGCCGATGATCGCTGCTGCTTCGCCACGGACAGCAGCATCTTCTTTTGTGAGCAGATTAGTGCAGATGTATAGAAGACCGGCATCTGCTAACGGTGCCCTATTCACTTCGGGAAATGTGAGATGGCGCATGAAACCTGCAGCGGCATAGAGGAGCGCCGATTTAGTGCTCGACGATAGGATACTAGCTAGAGGAAGATGAAGTTCCATGATTTTGACCATGTCTGTACAAATCTCGTCCGACATGGCCAAGTTGCCGAGCATGACGCAGGCGCATATGGTGGACGGCGAGATCGGGGTACTCAACTTGGCTCTGATGGTCTCTACCACCGGACTTCTGACGTTGAACCGTTGTGCAAATGGATCGGTGGCTGAAATCGCTGAGATAGTTCCAATTAGTTGAGCAGCTAGAAGCACATTCGTGCTGTTGTCTGACGTCGTCTTGTCGGTGCTCTTAGAAATTGCCAGCTCTTCGAATACGGCATCAATTTCTTCCGGTGTGATCCGAGATTCGAAGTCCAGCATCAGAGTGATGAGGTCGCCAAGCAGTTCCGGTGTCGCTACTTTTGACTGGAACTCAGGATCCTGTAAGTAATGTACCAGAATAGCGACGTATTCATGGTAGTGATCTTCATCGTAATCCAGGGTTGCTTTCAGAAGATCGGTAAAGGTGTCGAGTGATACATCGTCATTGAATTGAACTGCTGTGAGCTTCTCGGTTGTCCATGTAAGAAGTTCGGCTGCATAGTCGAGTGCGATGTCTGGTATCCGATGGCCAGCAAGGTACCCAGAGAGGGTAAAATCTAGTCTGATAACCGCCGCGGCAGCCTTAGCGGGATCTGTTGAGGTTAGCATGCACCTCACCAGCAATGAGTGTGATCATACCGAAGTCGTTGCACAAATTGAAGAGTACTGCAAGTGCAATTGGTGTGAGATCGTCTGACGGTAAGCAATCGACAATTTTCGTGATGTCTTTCGTAGCAATCTCTCGATTTGTGTCTACCAATAGCGTCAGAGCCCTCGCCTTCCGTCTGATGAGAGTCATCAAAATTACCATTGTCGGCGACACAGTTCCCAATGATGCGTAAATATTGTGTACGCAGTGCAAGTGGTATGCTCACGTCACCCAGGTTGCGGAGAACATAGTCGAGAACACCTGCATCTCTGTATGGGTTCTGCCAGTCCTCTGAACATCATCAGTTTGAGTCCTTAGAGAATGGCACGATTCGCCTACTTTGCTTTCCAACAGCTGTGCCCAGCAGCTGCAATGCTTCTTCTACCGACTTGGTGTGGGATGTCGACGTGAATTTGCCAGGCAACGATTTAAGCCTGGAAACAGCTTCTTCTGAACTATCTGGCCCAAGACTCAGCAGCGCTGTCACCTCGTCTGGAAGATTTGCGATGTGCTCTTCGTTCGTGGACATTTTGTAGATGAACTAAGATATGCTTGAGTACGGACTGAGAATTGAGCTTCACCGCTTCATCCCAAGTAGCAACAGTTAACGGCAACACTGATGTTTGAATGCAGGTTGTACGCCTTTCAAACTGACAGGGCGGAACGTGCTGGAAGAGAGTCAGCGAACAAGGCGTTACTTGGGGTATCGGTCCGTTCGTGAGGCTGATGTGATGACCAGCTTAGCCTTGCCCGAACGGTTAGCGATCCCTTTAGCGCCTTCCTCGAGCCTGGAGATCTGGACACTGAACACCAGCAACTTCCACGACGAAACGTTGGCCTTCGCACACCACTCACCGTATACCTTCATTGAAACGACCGACGAACAATTCACCGCCAACATGACGCGCGCCCAACAGACGATCAGCATTGCGATGCTCTTGACTTCCGTACGCCGAGCCCCTCCTAAACACATACCCCCTTGGACCCTAGTCTGACATTGTGCAGCTTTACCTTGCCGTGTTTATGGAACTCGTCTCCTTCCCCGACAAGATCCAGAAGGAGATCGTCCCTGTGGTAAGTACACATGCTCTTCGTTGTGTACAGGGGACTGACATGTGTTAGATTCCTTTCTGGGCGCTCATCTCGTTCGGCGCATACCTCCTCTTCAAGCTCGGCTGGGGAGTCTTCACCTTCAACGACGTACCCCAGGCGCACGCGGAGCTGATGACACAGATCAAGGAGGCGCGAACGGACCTGCGAGCCAAGGGCGTTGACGTTGGTGCTGACGATTAAGTGTTGGGCGGACGAATGGGCGCACTTTTGCATTGCATTGGAGCATCAGGGGGCTCAAAGGCGTCTAGGTTTGGAAGGGATACGGAAAGAGGATACAATCGCTTCCCATGGGTATATGCGTGCTCTACTTAGGCCGAGACCGCGTCCTGCTTGTGCCGCTGCTTCAACTTCTTTTCTGTCTTCATAAACTCTCTTATACCCACAGGTATATCATCGAACAGCTTGTCTTCACCTGCACCCTCAGTCCAGTTCGATTCGCTCCCTCCACCATCATCGTCCATGCTGACAGCGACGTGATTTGGGGATCCCTGTTCTGCAACCATGCTGCCACTGCCTTCGGCCTTCTCTCTCCTGGCCTGTATCGCTGCTCGTGCTTTCGCGCTCTGCTCCGCCCATTCCTCCATCTCGTCGCGATACATGTCCCAAACGCAGTTCACGCATCCTGACATACAGCAATTGTCTGGTTCGGTCGGTTTTGGTGGTACACTGATGCCAGCGACTTCCTTCGAAGCAGCTTCGATTTCTATTCGTCGTTCTCTTACACCAGGTTTCGAGCCGAAAACAGTACGTGCTCGTTCAAGTGTGATCTCCTTTTGCGACTTCGGGGTTTCTGTGGCTGACGGGGGAGCTGGAGCTGGCGGAGCCGTGTCGTTCGATGTTGAGGTCTGTGATGGCGCTTTCTTGAGCATTTCTACGATGCTGTTAGTCAGGCGTACGTGAGTACTTTGTCGACTGCCTTACCTGCATAGAACCCTGTGATTGGCCTTGCCTGCTCTCCTTCCGGAGCTATGTAATACTTATAGCGTCGCTGTATCCGACTGCTGTTCTGCAAGCCTAATCTTGCCCCGTTCCATGATTTTGTGTATGAGGCGCAAATGTCACGCCGCAGCGCCAATGAACATCTCGGTAAGGCCATGGTTTGCGCAAGAAAATACAGAAGCGCAATTATGTACAACAAGTGTCAACACTGTCATAACATTGTCCCGATGCTTAAAGGTGTCATAGAGATCGAAGTTTGAGGCATAGATGCGGGCAACGTCATTTTGCGCCGGAGAGCCGGCCTCGGTAAAAGCTGCCCCAAACACCGACAGGGCCGCAACAAGCGCGTTCCGGCGCGTCGAGAGACTGTAGGTCAACATTCAAGCCAAACAAATATAACCATACAGATTTACAGTGATATTCCTCAACATGAACGAACCACCACGGAAACGCAGGAAGACTTCCTCTCCAGCTCAAGCACCGTCCAGTCCACTACGAAAGCCCCCACGACGACCGTCTTTCGCGTCGCCCACCAAAGCTAGTCTTGCGCGCAACTACCCCAAGTTACCATCGCCAAACCGTACATCTGTCCGCGACGAGATTCGAGCTCGAGGGAAGCCAGCGCGCGCTTTTGTGCTGGGCGAGAACGATGCGCAGCCAAAAGAGACGACACCCACAGGTGAAGACGAGCCAGATCTACCGGCAACATTGTCACAGAAAGGTCTTGGAGAACAGGAGGGCCCACGCAGAGGAGCATTGTTCTCTTCACCAGGCAAACGTCCACCACGCGCTACGGACATAGTCAAAAAATCCCCACTCCGGTCGAACGGTCCTTCAGTCCAACAAGTCCAACCCGCTCGACCGACGGAGGATGCACCAGACAAGACGATGGTCCGGAAAGAGCCATTGGATCCTGTGGTAGAAAAAAAGAAGCAAGAAAAAGCACGTCTGACGCGAGAGCTAGAAGAGCTGGAAGCACAGGTGTCGAGATGCACAAACGAAATCGCCGCTGAGCAACAACGCGGAGCAGAGGATTCTCTTTCGCCTACTCAGCGAACAGAACTTATGTAGGAGGAGACTGTACTCTACTATAAGTCTGACACAATTGCTGACACTATCACAGTAAACTCATCAGAAGCATTGGCGATGTAGATACACAAGAGGAGCAGCCGGCACCGATCTCGAACCTTCTATGCTCGTTCCTACCATTTTCTAGCCTGTCCATACGTCCGCCGAAACCGAAGCATTATGGCAAGCCAGTGCCGTCACATCGACCCTTGGACCTCAAAGACCCATTTCCATATCTCGAGATGTTTACATCCTTCAATTTCTCCACACAGCTTAGTCTCCCACGTGGGAAGGTATCTCTCTCCTCGACCCGTGTGCGCCAGAAGCACACAATCGATATCAGTGGCCCACAAAAGCTTTTAACTGCACAGCTCGCTGTCAACATTGATTGCATGTCCAACAACATTGTTGACCTGCACGTCCTCCATCTCCCATCCTGGGCTGAGCGCGAACTGGGCACGTTCATGCGCAACGCGGGGAAAGAGAAGAATCTAGGCAACGCATGCTGGGCACTCGACTCTTTCTGGGACATTGCAGTCAAGCGCGCCAATTACTGGCACAAGTGCGAGACGTCATTTCCTCGACTTCTGCCCGGGCGGACGCCTTCAGACATCGAAAATGCACCAACGACAAACACGAAGTCTACCAAGCTCTCGCGAAAAGACCTCGCACGACACCTTGGACGCGACGTCCTTATTTTACAAGACGCTCACGTTTTGCTAAAGATCAACTGGCGTATTGTGTTCGATTGGACGGGCGAAGCCGAGTCCTGCGTCGACGTAGAATGTGCGGTGCCCTCCGTATGGCAAGAAGCCGATGCTAGTGAAAGCTTCCACAAAATCCCAGAGGCTTTTGCATCGTTGTTGCGTGCGCACGGTGCTTTCAATGCTACCAGAACTATGGTAGCGCTGTTGTTTTCGCAGTAGATACCCCAATGTTCGTTTTTATTCAGTAGTCATGCCATCAGATTTACTTCCACACTTTCCGCCTTGCTTGTGATGCAGATTCACCAGGATGTTTGCACTGATTTCCTCATGTATCGAAGGATCAGCAGTCCAGATATCTCGACCTCATCAAGGCAAACTCGAGATACTCACACACATCTCATTTGCTATACCAACAGGACTGTAAACATACCCGCCCTTGGCCAGCATTGCCAAGTCAGGTAGCAGCCAGGACGGTAAGAAGCCCACAAACAAACATGTGAAGATCCTCCTAGGCGAGAACTCACAACTCATGTAACTCCCACCACAGCGAGCGAGGCGAAAGCAAGCATCACCCATCCGTCGATGGAACCATTGCCTGACAGCTATACTATACCATACCACCACGCCCTCATTTTCCACTGACCTGACGAGTCCAAGATCCTCGACTCCTCGGTAAAACGCTATCCGATCATTTGCGTCGTCACAGGGCAGCCGGTCCTGGACTTTACTTCATGGCATCTCTGTCGGATTTTTGTCCTTGGACAGGTTAAGCTCTTTAGAAAAGGGCCTTTCTAATTAGGACTACGAATTCAGATGTGCTCGCTTGTATGACGGTGGGAAGGGGATGCAATATTGCTGTTTTCGAGACGCCGGGTTATGCGACGGTCTTGGATAAGGTGATGATGGGGTGGAAGCGGAAAGAGGGTGAAGGGATGGTTTTTTTGCACGTGGGGATGTGATGGACAGAGTGGGGAGAAAGGATACAGGGAGAAGAGTATGGTTGGATTTGGAGGGAATGCGGTATTGATGTATTGGTTGTTCTGTTCAATTCAGCATTTGGTTATGTGGTATAATCGCCTCTACGCAAGATGTTTCAAGTAGGTATACCAGATATGACACCAGGGAGAATATGCTCTGTGACTGAACACAAGGCCGCTAGGATACCCATCTCATAATAATCAAATCTGTACTTACTTAGCCACCTATTCTCCAGCAAAAAAGACATACGAAACCAACACGCGTCAGGTTAACAATCAACCGCCCAAGACATCCGACCACATCACGCACAGCAACTCTCAAACCCTCCTTTCTCAACCCCAATCCCTCCACCCTCGGCGTCGTAAGTGCCACCTCCCCCTGCTCATCCAAGCGGCAAAGAAGCAAAATGTCCCACACGTTTTGCAAAACCTCCGAACGACATACATGCATACATGCATGCATGCAACTCGCCACAAAAGCAAAGCACGAAAAGAAAAAAAAAAACTCCCCAAAGCGCTTTCAAGTTGTGCAACGCACAGTCTTCCTGTGGTCTGTGGTGCATTGCAGCAAAAAGTGGACGAGCGTGCTGTGCGCTGGCAACTGGCGCATGTTGTGCCACGTCTGGGGAAACATTGCACTGGGGAGGTAAGGTGGGACGTGCGGCTAAGGGTTTGTGAGACGGCGAGGGGCAGAAGTCTGAGGTTCGTCGGGCGTGTCTCGGGGTGTTGTGCAGGTGGGTGTGGATGGCGTGGGAGGATATGTGTGACGGTGAGGCTGTTGCTGCTGGTGCTACCTACTGCTGTGAGTGAGGATGTTGAGTCTGCGGTCGGGGATTTGGGCACGTTGGGGGACGAGTCAGGACTATGTGGGCTGTTTTAAAGGTGTTTGTGTTCCAATAGATGTCTTTGGATGTGCTGGAACTGTAAACATAGTTGCTGTCATCCCAGCTTGCGATCAACTCTGTTCAAATGTGCCAAGTTACACGTGAATGTGCCTTGACATCAAACACTGTAGAGAGACTGTCGAGCATGGCCAGCTGAACGAGTCGTCTCACGAGATAAGCGCGGCAAAGGCGCGAAGTCAGAGGACGTTGTGTAAGGGTGCCTCACATTTCGTGCTTGACCACCGGGACGCACGATGAAAGTCTCGGAAGGAAGGGCAACGAAAAGCAATCATAACTGCATACACGGTGGTCGAAAATGCGGCCGCAGCACAAGAACCGTCGAGGCTGCGGCGGTTCTCAAAACCCAGCAGCAGGCTGAAGGACTGCTTGTGGTACGATGACACTGTGACACAAGTAGGCAGTTACGAAGCTTGACAGGGTGAACAAAGCTCAACTGTGCATCCCCGAACGAACGGCCTGTATTTGTCCAGCAGCATCTTAACTGCAGCTCTCCGTTACCCACAGATTTGCTGGAGACACAGTCTGTGTGAGTATGAACCGTCGCGGAGGGTGTCTGTGGAACGCTTCTGAAGATCTCCAGGATGCCGATCCGATATCCTTCAAGGCGTATCAGAAACCGCGCCTGGGGTCTGCCATGTTGGTCTCCAGAACAAGAAAAGCAAAAGCCGACCACGTGAAACGCCGTTGGTAGCGGAGAGGCGAAAAAGAAGAAATCGATATCGCGAGATCGACAGGCCTCAACGGAGGACCAAAGTGCAGCCTCGCAAAATCGGAATCAATAGAATTTGTCTGACAGCCTGCCCTACATGTTAGCAGAACCAGTAAATTGTCAGACTGGCCGCACCGATTTGCATTCCAATCGAGCATAGCGCCGGTGTGGCGCGAATGACATCTCGTGGGCGCAGCGCACGAGAACGGAGAAGGCTGCAGATGTGAGGGATTTCTTTGGCAAGGGCAACGGCAGCTGCACGCAGGATCGTGATGATTGCCACCTGGCAATTTCGGTGCTAGCTCTACTTGGCGCATGTGTAGGTACACCATCGAACGCCACCAGCCATTCATTATCCGCACTCGGCTACGTTGCAAATAGGCGGATTTTTTCAATTGGTGTGGACTGACCGGAAGAGGGCACGCTTTTAAGTTTTGCTTCGTTGTGAGGTGATCCGGCATTGGTTGCCGTGACAAAGAAATCGACAGGTGGTGCTTTATGGTCGAATAGCAGGGATGATCACTATGTCAATGATGCTATGCTTCGGTTAGGCGTGCACTTTCCTTTGTTGGTCCCGGCAAGGTTCTACGACAGGCGTGGGAGCTGAAGTTTGGAGGACAGAGGTCGTTGGGATATTACCCGAGAAGGGACAGTCAGCCGAGTGATGGTCTGTGTGGCTGGCTTGTTTGGTTGGCACTTCTTTTGTAGGCGAGTTCAAGATAGTTTGTACTTGTGGTGAAAGTTTAGTCGACTCTTGGGGTATGGCTGACTTCAATGTGTAATCGTATAGTGAACCACGCGGACCTGTGTAGCTGACGGTGGCAGCCCAGGGTTGTCAGCGTCTCGGGTTTCTAATCTGTTAGGCGCAACCGGAAAAGAGATTCATCACTGCATACGTACAGTCGCGATATTACTCAAATGCTCCTTTGACATGAATTCGTCGCCTCGGGATCGATCAAGTCTAGTGCGTATCTCTGTATGCACAGCCGGCATGATCCTTCACACACGTCAGGTGAAACTACTGCAGGCTACACTCTCAGCATGCATGTGGAATCGCAACTTTCGAGTTTGGTGAGACCGGTGACTTGCTGATGGGATCCGGCTTACCGCAACCGTACTCAAGTCATACGTCCAGGCGGAGTCCAGCCACTCAGCCTGGCGGAATGAGTGGGTTCAGGTGGCTGTGGTTGGCCGGTGATTAAACACGGTGTTGTCAAAGACTGGTTGCGAGGCGGACCGCGTAAGGGCGTTGGCCTGAAGTGACAGGTGAACTTTGAAGATTGACAGGATGGAGGTTTAGGTAGGAGGCAGAAACGTGGAAGGAATATGGCACTAATGAGTTTTGGTTTTCAGCTGCCTACAACTCTCGTTGTGGCGCCGTTGTATCTTTTCGATTGAGTCTGATTTGCCACGAGGCGAGGTTGACATCCTCGTGGTTGAGCTAGCTACGGTACAGTTTTGGGCTGTGCCCTGGTATCTTTGAGTGAATAGCGAAAAAGTGGTAACGGACAAACCCCGTCACGAACCCTAAGTCTTGTGAGAACTCCTTGTAAATGCTTGATAGTGCCGACTCCCCCATTGTTGTTTTTGAACGTAGAAGGAAACGTGTGTACAGAAAAACGAAACATCGTACCATCAAGGCTGCGACATCCCATAGTTAAACGTATTGTGCTGGTGAAAGGTCTAGGTCCGGCAAGAGTACAGTCCGGGTGGCTCTATATTGAAACGTCGAGAGCCAAAAACGCCAACCGTGGAAACAAGAACACCGCTATCATGGCATCGTAGCTTTTTAAAATCCGGGATAAATATAAGGGACACATCGTAAGAAGCGTGTTCGGCGTGAAATGGCCCTGAGAGACGCTCTAGCGAACATGGACCGGTGCAGCCATCATCGAGGGCTGGAACGACACATGCTTGACCAAGTTGGCAGCATGGATGAAAGGCTGGAACCAGGTGTTGGTGGGTGGGGGAGGAGAAACGTATTGTTGTTGAGGAACCCGAGTTGAGAACTTTTGGACTGGGGCGGAATAAACGTTTTGATAAGAAGAAGTAGACGACGAGGACGACGCTGAGGAGCAATCGGAGAATACAGAGTCGTTGTCAGAGTTTGAGCTGCCAGAAGAGGTAGAGTGCTGGGGGTAGAAGGTTGGTGCATACACCGCACCTGGCAGAGGGGCCATGGAAGGAACAGCAGGAGACTGGTAGCAGTCGTAGTACGGGCTGAGAGGAGGCGATGGCAGAGGAGTCGAGACCGCTGACTTGGTCGCTGTGAAGGTAGGGCAGTTAAGGATCATCTGCCTAAGCTCAGGAATGGTGGCTCTCTCAGCAGGGTTGAACGCGAAGATACGCCTTAGGATAGCATCCAGCTCCAGAGAGATGGGCAAGATGGTACGGAGAAACTTGGGGTCCTTCATGAACGCGCGGAAGGTGCTGTCCTCGGAAGAGGCTCGCTTCCAGGGGTTGCGTCCGCAGGTAAGGTTAACCAGGATCACTCCTAGGCTCCAGACATCGTTTGGTGCTGAAGCATAGCATGAGTATGCCTTGGGCGCTGAAGTCTGACATTCTGAAAATCGTTAGTACGCGAATTTATCATGCATTGGCATACAAGACCTACCAGGAGACATGTAGAAGGTGGAGCCGCATCCAAAGTCGGAGGTAACGGAGTCAGTAGTGGCCAGTCCAAAATCGGCAAGTTTGCAGGTCATGCCCTGGTCGGTGACCAGAACGTTCTCCGGCTTCAGGTCCCTGTGGTAGATTCCAATAGAGTGGCAGTATTCAACGGCATCCAGGATTTGGAGGAAAGCACGCTTAGCCCAGACATCGTTACCGACAAACTTGCCCTGCTCAGTGATGTTTGAAAAAAGGTCACCTTCCGGGCAGTACTCAATAACGACGTAGGTGCAGTCCGGAGCGTCCATGATCTTGACCAAAGAGACGACATTGGGATGCGCACTCGCCTGGTGGTGGAGCTGGATCTCGCGCTGCTGGAACTTGCGTTGACGAGGCTCAAGGCCGATCTTGTTCAGCGCCTTTACAGCATAAGGAATGTTTGTCTGGAGGTCCACGGCAGTGTAGACGACTCCGTAAGCTCCAACTCCAAGGATTCCAGTAAGTTGAAGTCTACCAGCAAGGACTTGACCTAGACGATCTTCCGGCGCACAGAATCCATTTTGGGTGGGAGATTGTGGGGGCGACGGGTACATGCTGTGAGTGAGAGAGTGGCAAAGTCCTCCTAGGTCCAGTAAAGGCCTCGAGGACGAAAGTATGAATCCTGAAAGAAAAGGATCCAAAGGGTCTTGAGTGGTAGGTGCAGCAAAAGCAGTAACGTATAGTGATCCAAACACGGTTAGGTCAGGTGACCAGGAACAGAGAGGCAAGGGAGAGCGGTGGTGATAGAGGGTGAGTGGAGGTGCAAGAGAACAGCGAGGTAGTGCGCTGGTTGACAGGAGCAGCAGAGGTAAAGGAGAAGGGTGGTAGTAGTAGTATGTTGAAGCCGGTGAAGGGAGATGGTCGGGTATGAGGCGGGCTATGATGTACGTTGTATGAGCACGGCTGGGCAGCAGTGATAAAGATTGCCTTCAGACGGAGACCCTGGCGACCATTGGCTCATCAGAGGCCCCAGTTTTCCGTAAATATAGGGAAGGATGGGCCTGGGAGCGGCGCTATGACGAAGTAGGATGGGCCTACAGGCCGTCTGCAGTCCATCAGCGATGCATGCCATGGCCGGCACACAGACGGGCGCCCACTAAAACCGTGTGGTTCCACTAGCGCGCAGGGAGGCAAAAGTGAGGGAGAGCAGGGGCGGGCAGTGCGCGCCATCCTTACTGGAAGCGGCGTAGGCGTGTTCCAACAAGCCCGTCATGCAGCCACCGAGCGACCGGGGCCTTGTGCTCGACGCACCTGAATCAGGCCGCTGAGTCCGCAGCTCGCCGGGCGGCTGTGTGCAGCAGCGAATCAGGGGCGGCGTGGGCAGCCCACGGTGACACACGCTCGACTGCTTAACACACGCGCAGTCTGGGGTTCGACGCTCGAATTGCAGCAGCTTCGAGGCACCAGGGCACCAGAGCACCACAGTGCAGCAGACCATGCGCCAGATGGCCAGCGGACTGCGGACCCGCGCGCTGTGTGGCGCGAGAGCAGAGCAGAGGCCCACAGGCACGTAGCAGGCGCTCGTCAGCCCGCAGAGAGGACACATTACGGCGGGCGTGAGTCTTGACAAGATGGCTGCGTTGCAACTTGCTCGCTGCGCAGAGCCTCGCGTTGCACACGACGCCCGTTGCCATGATTCGCTGCCCCTGACGAGCGGCTGCAGACACCAACCGTCGAAAACAACCGCGCCTCGCCCCAACCAGAGGGCTGAGAGTCGAGGTAATGCCGCAGCGGGCTAGCGCTGCGTAGAGACGTGGTCAAGCCCGCCCAGGCTTACGACGTCTCGTACTGAGCGAGTGCGAGTGCGTGTGCACGGCCGGCGTTCGATAGCCTTCGCTGGCTCCGTCTTCAGGTGTGCCATGACGCATCCGGCCTGTGCAGTCGACGATCTTGCAACACCTGCGGCGCAGCTCTGGAACTTGAAGTCTCTGACGCAGCGTCTGCCCATCAGCTGTCGCCCCGGCACTGCCAACTGCGTTCTGGGAGACGGCATTGATGGCTGGTAGCTGGCGACCGCCCCAAGCCCTGTTTGGGTTTCGTGTTGGTGGAGCAACCTCATCGCTGGCGCCTCGCAGCATCTCTGTCCTCCAATTTTGTTCCCGCAATTGTTGAACAAGGGCGAGCTGGCTCGAACATTGCGAGCGCCAAAGAGCGTTGGCGATGACACATGGCAGTCGGCGCCCGATTGGCACGCACCCCACCCACCACCGCACTTGGTGTCTTGCTCCTTGTCGCGCCGGACGCCCTACTTATGCCTAGCCGCTCATTGGCCTTCCAATATATTGTCAATCGCCGCTGACTAACGCGCCCGTCCAATCCCTGTGCCTGCGCTGCATGTTGATTAGCTGGCACCCGCCAGTGGCGCGCCAGAAGCCACTGGTTTTTCGAGAGCTTCACGCCTGGCGAATCATGTCGGAGATTATTGTGCAAGGCCAGCCAATCACAATTTCGCGTGTGGGTGAAGCCAACCACTTGTTTCATTCGAGTGACGGTCTTGTGACCTGGGAGTCACCGCCTCGTCGCTGGCCTGCAGCCCACTCACACCGGCCTGCGTCCATGATTCGCAGACGAGCCTATTGCGCAACGCGGCCGGCGCGAACCTTGGAGAGAACCAGTTTGCCAGCCGCAGGCAGCAGCAGCAGCAGCAGCAGCGGCGACTGGGACTCGACAGTCATGATGAGGGTGTCGATGGCGTCCAGGATCGAGCAACGAACGGGCTTCCACCATCTCGTATCGCCTGCCCGTTAGCAGGGTCAGAGGCCGTGCCCATCCGCAGAGACACCGTCGCGACTAGGGCTGGGGCCAGATTGCGAGACATGCGCAAGCGAGGCAGCCGTCGAAGATGCTGCAGTGTTTTCTTCTTCTTTTTTCTACTCTCCGGCGTCATCCGTGCATGAGCACGGGTCAGCCAAGCTGGGCCTCCCGCAGGCTAAACTTGCGAACGGGAGTCTGTGAGCGAAGGGGACCGACGATCATATCTGAGCGAAATTGCTACCGGCAATTTCTGGCACGCTGGCGTATCCATCATACCATGAACGGCTCTGGTCTGCAGGCTGGCAAGAATCCAACATGCTGTCGAGGCCATGGCTCCACGCTCGTCTGCCTAGCGAGCAGTTCGTCGTGGTTGTCCTGACAATGCTGCTGATTTGCTTGCCGTGCTCATCAAACCAGTCCGTGTCCGGTGTCCGCTGCACACGAGCGGCGCAAACGTGTGCCCACTGCCCAACTGCGATCGAGTCCTCTACTGTCGCCGGATGCTCAACTGCCGCTGCCCAGGTGATAGTACGCTTCAGACACGTAGTGGTTGCTTCGATTCAGGGCCTGCATACCTGGTGGGTAACGGGCTTGATAGACGCTCCCCACAAGGGCTCAGTGGAGGTGCTGTCAGATCACAGCCTTCACCGCCGGTTTGCTTGTTTCTCGTTGGCTCAGACCAGCCACTCACTTCGGGCCCATTGCGGCTACTACTGCCCGATCTACGAGACTGACAAACGTTATCGATACGCCCCTCCATGCCTGCCATCGCCATCCTATGTTCTGCACAGCTTCAAACTCTAACGGCAATCGTTCGAGCAAGGGATACCAGGGACTGGCCCAATCAAGTGGGCTGCATGCATCGTGCCTTTCCGATCACCCACAACCTACGCAACGTGGCGCCGTCGGAGGCAAGGACAGACGGGCCCAGCAAGGCCATCATTCAACGATCATATTTGGGGCAGCAGATCTCGTTGTGCTTCCAGACCTCAAGGGTCCACATGAATGGCAAAATTGTTGGCGGGTGATGCAACTGCAATGCCATCAATGGCTTGTGTTGCGTTGAACCTATGCATGCACTCTACAGTACTCCGGAGTACGAGCTCAACGCGTTCACTGCGTTCAACAAGTGTCAGTCAGCGATCTCTGCCTGCAAATCTGCATTCTGCGATCAGACACAATACTAGCCATCGTCGTCTAGCTCGATTCGTAGTCTACAATGCTCGGCACGGAATGACCATAACCAAGACCATACCAAGCACGTTTCGCAACTTGTAACGCATGGACTACGCCGTCGAAACTGTATCGCCACTGTAGACTACGAACGGCATATGGATCGCGCGATATCCTTCCGTAAGCTGACTGTCTGGTGAGAAGACGGCAAGTCTCGCGAGTAGAAGTCTAAACATTCTCTGAGTTTCACATTACCCGTGCATCTGAATCGAAGAGACACCATAGAGATGTAAACCGTACCGCATGAACGCCTGGTCAGCTGCGACCAATCCTGAGGCATCGTCAGGTTCGACTTGGCATATTGACATCCGGGGATGTCAGTCTTGAGGTCGGACCTCCAAATGCCCAAGTCCAACGTCGACACAAAGCCTAGGCGAGACGAGCCTGTCGGACGAGCTTGCTTTCGTGACAGCAGCGTGGTAAGTTCAATAAGCGGTCTCACCATCGCTGACGGCCGAAACCTTTCGCCTACTCTCAGCCACACTCGCTTGCTATCGTTCTTCATCTTGGTTCACCAGTTCTTGACTCGATGCAATCTCCGACCCCGACTGTCTGGCACCTTGTAAAGCAGACTGTCACCTGGGAAACGCTATCACATGATTTAGAGCGTTGGAAGCCCAGGCACGCTCTGCTTCTGTTCTCAAGGCTAGGACGAGAGATCCTCACCTCTTGTAAACCTCGTCACTGAATACGCACGTATCTGCCAAATGCCTCTTTGCCCACACTCTGAAACTACCCCTGGAACAGTGAGTATGAGTGACGTGTGAGTCAAAGCATCAATGTTCAGAGGAACAACTTCTGCAGTGACAGCGGGGCTGTACTCCGAGGATGATGGTACCTTGAACCATGCACCTACTGCTGCATCGTCAGAGTCAGAATTGGCGAGACAGTCCGAGAGTGAAGCTGAATTATCGTTTGAGGCGAACGTCTATTGAAGCTGATGCATCTAGGTATCAACCGTCATCTACATGATAGCGATAAGCTCATGTAACTACAGCACGGCGTTTATCAAGGTTGCCTATGTACCGCTGCATCAAACTCCTGCATCGTACAAGAGCTAGATCTGCAGTAGTCTCAACAGCATAGCAACTCTCCACGAAGCTACCTATGCCAGCGGCTAAATGGTGACCAACCCGTATTAACTATTCACCACACTTTTGCCGCTCAAACCCTCCATCAACGTCACAAGCTAGCTTCACTAACGATCAGCACCCTCACCAGCACCACCCCTGCCCACGCATACTCAGATAGCAACGGAACCTCTTCTAACCGCCTCATCAGGTCGCCCAACCCCACCACCAGGTCGCCCTTCATGCGACCCTTGTCTGCCAGCGCGAAACGAAACATGAAACATAACGCAGCACGCTGGAGTTGGTGGTGCGGCGCAGCATTGTGGATTCCTGCTGACATGACGAAGTCCGCTGCGGCTGTGAGGGTTGGGCGCGTAGATGGAGTGGTGAGGGCGCCTGATGGGGTGCCTTGAGGCGGTGCGAGGGTTGGTGGATGATGTAGGTGGGAGTGAGGTAGGCTGTGTTTGGTGGAAGAGAGGGATAGAGAGATTATTTCTTTGTGAAGATTTGTAAGGGAGTATGGGATTTGTGAGGTTGTCTAAGTGGTGCTGTGTATTTTCAGGCGCACAAGCAGCGTGTCGAGGCTTAACCAGATACTACACAGCCAAGTCCAGGTGTAAAAAACACATCCACCATACTGTTGACTAGCAGTGAATGCTAGACGCAGTTTACCTCCCCACAGCTACTGTCCACGCCAAGCTATACCTGTCCCACGCACCCCAGCCCGCACTCAACCACCACCACCAGCACTGAACGCTCCATCCAGACCTTCTTTCTCTCTGCGTAACCTGCGATACCACCTAGTATCTCCGCATCCGCAAACAACCATACACATAAGCTCGCCAGAATGGAAGTAAACCTGTACGAAATCCAACCCAAGACGCAAGCTAGGCAACATGCTCTTACCGGCGGCACTAAACATCAGAGAACCATGAAGGAATATGTATACATACTGAACCAAAACTGCAGAGCTAGACAGACAGCCTCTGGTCCAATGTCTATGTTATACTCGTAGGGGAAGTGCTGCAGATGTTGAGGCTGTAGGTGCTTGTGTCGTTACTATGGTGTGCAGGGG